>JANRGW010005315.1:0-72300 GCA_024733675.1 Psilopsiagon aymara | reverse complement strand
AAACTGACCAAAGAGGTATTCCATACCACAGCACATCATGCCCACTATATAAACTGGGGGCAGTTACCCGGAAGGGTGAGATCACTGCTGGGTCAGGCTGGGTATGGGTCGGTAGGTGGTGAGCGGTTGTATTCTCTTCCCTGGTTATTTCCCTTCTCATTATTGGGGGTAGCAGCAGTGGTTTGTGTTATACCTCAGTATATACATTCTTTCAATTCTCCTCCCCATCCCTCCGGGAGCTGGGGGGAGGAAGAGAGGGAGTGAGAGAGCGGCTGAGTGGTACTGAGTTACAGCTGGGCTTAAACCACTGCAAACCATTCAGGGGCTCTATGCAGTGAAATTAAGAGAGAAAAAAAAGTTTTCAAATGAAAGTATGCACATCAGCAACGTCAGTGCTGAAGTTCCTTGTACCAACATGTAGAATTTGCACTCCAGGTTTCCTGATGCACACTATAAGGAGGAAAACCTGCATCCTCAGCCTGTGATCACAATTTTATGTGCATAAATACTGCTACAACATCCCCCAAGACTTCTCTGTCCTACTGTCAGGCAGACATAGCGCAGGCAGTGTGGCAGCAAGCTGCCTACACGCATGCCTTGCAAATACGTCTCAGACCTGACCTGGAGGGAGCACATCTGTGGGTGGATGCACAGCACAAGCTTCCTACTTCTTCAGTGTTCTGTCCCTCAGCAGAGGCTGTCAGCAAGGCTGATAATGAATCCTGATGATGGGGCTGGCTTTTTATGTTTGGTGGAGGAGAGTCCAGTATGGTGATGCGACAGTTAAAACCCCCATGTTATTCCTTTAGACCTCAGCTTATGTTAGAAATAATCAGTTACCTCATATATTTGAAGTTATTTTTCCAACCACTGTTTTTATATGTGATCTACCGTACTTCATGGGGAGCAATAGAAAAGTGTGGTCCTATGGTAAACGGCCATTCCCTCTATTGAGAAAGATTGAATTCTGGAGTTCTCTCTTTCCCTTTGTTTCATGTCCTGGGTGACATCAACTTTCCTCTTGGCCTGAAAAGCCTTAGGCAGTGCTTGACTTGTCATGCAGGTGGAGTTGTACCTTCAGAAGCCACAGGCATTACCATTGAGAAGTCTCCTCTGTCATTTCCCAGAGCGGGGCTCTCTTACTCCTCTTGCATCTCGATTCTGGAACTGTGGTGCATCACTCTGCAAGGAAAAACACCCAAACTCTTCCTATTTAAATCCATGCAGCTTTGATTTGATATTTGTCTTCAAAGGAATTCTAACTCCAAGCAAAGTTTAGTCATTAAGTTATCTTATTTATGGATTCCCCATGATCTTCCAAATGCTTGCCCAAGTTAGTCAGAAAATGCTTTGAATTAGAAAGGTCTTCCACTGGTTTGATCTGTCTTGAAACCCAAAATACTTTTTGTGGCTTTATCATGATGCTGTCATGAAAAGCTCATGAATAAGCTAGCACACAGACCCATCCATACACGATGTGAATGTTTGGGAGCCATTCTAAAGCCTCATGTGGCTAATTATCAAGCCAGGAATGGGACTTCTGTATGGGTGAGGAGAGATGCTCCTCCTGCTTGGAGAGCTGTTGTGTTAAATTTAATGGTCTGTGTCTTGTAGACATAAAACCATCTTTGTGGTTGTTTATGGATTTTTAAATCTTAGTATTCATGGGGTTTGGATTCTTTGACTGTAGCTATATAGGGAGATTCTGAATATTTAATGGGGTATTGAGTACTGCATAACTTTCCCATGTATGGACTTGCAGAAGGTGTTTTGATGGATAGGGTGGTTTGTTTCTCAAACTCTGGAGGGTCAGAGATCATGTGTCTGAAATATTTTATACATGTTGTGTGGGTTTTAGGTAATTAATACTTTATGCTTGCCCCTGAGATATGTGGCAGTGGTTAAAACTCAATTAAGTGGTGATTATACAGTGATTATACTGAATGATGAATATTCCATTTATTTGATTTGAAATAGGAAATAAAATATATTGCTGCGATGCTGGTTTTACTTCAAAAAGACTCTGTCAAGACTAGCACTTTCAAAATCTGTTCAGTGCCCTAAATTTATCCTGCTGGAGGAGTGCAAGTATTTCTTTGAGGACTTTTTGAAAGGGATTTTGTTGTCTTGATTTGTAAGGATGCTTCTGGCACCTTTATAAAGGCTTTTTTGCCTTGTCACCTTCAGATTTAGACCATAATCTTATTCTCACACTGTTCATTAATTGAGCTCTTGCTAATTGCACATTGAGAAATATATGTAACTGAAAGAAATAAGATGAGTGAGACAAGTGTCTGTCTGTACCTCTTTTCCATCTCTGACTGTGGTGCTGTGCCAGAAAAGCTTATGAGCCTGCCTAGTGTCAGAGATCCATTCCTGTTATACTTCTCCAACATATCTCCACTTGGATGAGAGATGTATCTAAAGGATGTAGCTCCCTTTTTATTTCCTTTAATGACTGTTTTGGATCTGCCTTCATGAATTTGTCTAGTCCCTTTTGAATCTGCTTCTGCAATTTCTTGCAGCAGCAGGTTTCAGATTTTGTCTCTCTGCTGCATAAAGAAGTACTACTTAAACTAATTTCCTGCTAGGACAAGAGGCATTCATTGAAACTAATGTTACACAGCTTGCTGAATAATAGCTTTATACTCAGCCTCATTCAGCAGTGCATTCAACCTTGCCCTTGCCCATCACCCAGGCATCTGTTTTCCAGGTTGAAGGCTCTCAAACGCTTTAGACCCTTCTTGAAAGGTAGCTGCTCCATCTCATTATTCGTCGTGGTTGCTCTTCTCTGTACTCCCGACTCCTACCTACAAGCCCTTATTGGAGAGCAGAAATAAGGATTTGGACACACACTTCAACTTCCTAAGGGAGAAATTGTTCATGAGTATCTGATGAAAATTTGGGATTGCTCTCCTATGTGGAAAAAGAGCTCTAACTGGTCTTTTTTAAAAAGCAAACAAAGAACCCTAACTTTAATTTCTGAGCTTTTACGGAACTGTAACAAGTAAAGGACTTCTCAAAACAGAGAGCTAAAGACTGTGAAACCTACCTTGAAAAGTACATAATGAGTCATGCCTTGTGAAGATTCATTGCCTTTGATAGGGCTGGCCAAGGGGTAAATTAGTATGTGTTCACCTCCTGTGCTGACACTGAGAAAGAGAGAAACTAGTCTGGCATAACTTTGAAAGCTCAGTGCTTGGAGGCTTTCTTGAGAGTGCCTGCAGGAAGAGATGGGCAGATTTTAGCCTGGAGGATAAGTGGATAAGTGCAGCTGTCAGAAGACGGTTGGGATACATGTGTTGCTTCTGCAGCAAATGCTCAGCTCCCTTCTGTGAGCATCGAAAAGAAGGCTGCTTATCATCATGACCGACTCCTAAGAGCTCTGCTGTGTAAGTGGAAGTTTTATCATGCCGTTTCAAGCTCATGCTATTCTTTAGGAGTAAGTTCTGTTTTACATAGTTGTCCCTCATTTATGGCTGTAGTGCCTCAGTGTCTTAGTGGCATACCAAACAACGTGGCTGACATCCATCTTAGGGGGTTTTTGCCTCTTAAGGGAGGCTTTTTGGTGGAGCTCTTGATTTGGTTGAGTGTCTTGGCTTTTTAGGTTTTCAGTGTTACATGTTGTTGTGCATGTTTTTGTCAGGACAATTCCTTGTGTGTTTGGAAAGAAAAGCAGTGGTGTTTGTGAAGGTGTGTGTCTGTCTTTGTGTAAGACTTTGAAAGATCACAGAGCTGAGACCTGGGAAGCTTGTCTCACCCTGGCAGGATCCCCCAGCTAGGTGTTCTTCCGCTAGCTGCGTGGTTTTTCAGGTGAGAGGCTGAGGCCATAGGAAGTTTCATAGAATCCTAGAATAGTTAGGGTTGGAAAGGACCTTAAGGTCATAGCTATTAAGCTCAGGTTTGTATTATTTTACTGAAGAGAGTGGAGAGAAACTGGGGTTTTGTTTTGTTTGTGGTGGGGTTGTTTGGGGGGGCCTATTGGTTGTCTTTTCTTTTTTGTAGCCTGCACTGAAGGAATGCACGTTGATACTCTGAGCCTGTTGGCTTTTCCAATGTGTTTATGGTAGAACATCTGTTAATGCTGTAGTTGGTGGGAAAGGCACCTGTGCCAAGACAGAGTCCACAGTCCATAGTCCAGGCTGTTGGAGTCTCTTAATTATGCTCTGCCCTTTAAACTGCAGGCAAATTTGACCACTTGTGGGTGTGTATGGAGAGTCAGGGATGAATGGAAAATCCTCAAAACACATTTTGGTGCCCATTTTGACTTCCTTGTGTAACTCTTATCACCACACTGATACCTCTGTGGTCACAGTGGTGACGTGCACTTGGAATTGGAAATCATCTGCAAATTGTTAGTATTCGCATCCATGTCACTTGTATCCATTTCAGTATTGCTATAAATAGAGAAAATTTGTCCTTTTGAGCCTTAATTTGGTTATCTGGACACAAACTGCTGGAGAAAGAATGGGATTATGTGCTTTCATCTGTGCTGTTTCAAACAGTCAGGTCACACAGTCGGGCTGTTAACTAGTGCTTCTGTGAGTATCTCCTACATTAAATATTGTAAATCAAAGTTCAGCTGCTATGTATCTTACTTGGTGGGTGGTTTGGTTTTTTTATGAACTCCAGTGTGGGCCTATAGTAACTGTAAGTTCATCAATATAGAGATACTTTTAATTTTGTTTTTTAGAAGGGCTCTTTTAAGCACCTCTGATACTTAAAGTCATCATGACATGAACTGAGTGAATGAATGACTTGAAATTCAAGTGTAGGCATCTTGGTTTAATCCCAGCTCTAAACTCTGATTCTGAGACTTCGGACCTGGATGCGCTTAGTCTTTTTGCTTTGTGTTGGGTTGAAAATAGTACTATACCACCAATCAGCTACTTAGTACCTGGGTCTATCCAAAATGGTTCTACAAATTCAAGAATATTACTTGATAGAGCTTAAAATAAAAAGAGGAAATGATTGTCAGCCTAATGCCAAAAGAGAGTCCTGTCTGTTTAGATGGGGCCAGAAAATCAGGTAACAAAGTTGTCAGTGCAGATGGGGCTAAAAAACATTTGTAGGCTTGTGAGGCTCATGCACTCACTGTGGGTATTTGGTATGTGTTGGCACTACACTCTGAAGAAGACTTGCAGAAAAAAACAGGGTTGTGAACAGTAGCATTTATTTTGGATGCAGTGTCAGAAAAGAAACCAGTGTGAGATTTCTTGGTGCTCCCGATGTTTCCCTGGTGCTCCTTACGCTGCCAGATGTTTTTGCTTTGGTGCTGCTTGGATGAATACATGCATAGGTAGTCAGTATAAGACTCTGCATACCTGTCCTATTGCCCCAATCCTAGTTCTTTCTTGCTAAGTCCAGCCTAATCTTCAAATAAATCTGTGAAGTTCTCAATAAGCCTCCTTCATGCTGCCTTTCTCCTTAACCATTAGGAAAGGCTTTAAATAAATACCTTTAGTTTCTTCCCTTGCCCTTCTGCAGGTCCTGCCACCAACTCCATGGCATGAATGCAGAATGCGACAGCAGTTGAGTGGCTGTACTGAGACTGCTTGCTGTCATGGCAAGGAATATTGCTTTTACTCTGTGTTTTCACCTTGCTTTCTGTTGTTTCTTTTGTTTTAGACTTTGCTAGTCCCTGTTCCCATTTTGTGCAGTGATTGTGCAGCAATGTCCTGGTTCCTCATTAGGGCTTCTAAATGCAACCATAATACAACATAATAGTCATCCTGACGTACTTTCTATCAAACTCTACTTCTGGTGGATTTATTTCCCCTTTATTTTTTCTGTGGTGCTAAGCACAGCAAACAGCTGCTTCTACCAGCAGAAACTCAGGGGAACTGACTTTCCCACTGCTCATTTTCCCTTTGGTCCATATGGATTTCTCCTTAGACCTAGGGGCAGATGCACTGTGCCTACGTAGTTGTATAACACGCCATTGCCTGCTTTTCTGCCCTGAACTCATAATGAAATAACCTAAATGATTATAAAAGCTTTAGCACCAGCTTCATTTCATTTTAATAGAGCAATAAAAACAACGAGTGTGCAAGCTGCTGGCTCCAGTACTCCTGCATAAGCCATTAGCAAAACAACGTTACTGGCTCTTGACGAAGAAAAACAGCAGTGACAAATCCAAGAATTTGCTCTGTAAAGAAGTCGACCACGTGCTAGAGAATCCAGAGACCCGCTCTTATGCATGCTGGCTGCTGTGAGCTCTTTGTTTGAAGTTGAGAAATTGGCACTTTCTCATAATTTGTTTTACATCCTGGCTTTGTCTTCTGTAAATATCCTTTGCAGTGTTTCCAGCAATGTTGGCAGCTGCCCAGGCGCCCAAGGAGCTTTTCCAGTTAACTTGTGTGTATGGAGACCTGACAGTTTCTGCATTTAATGCATGAGTCTAGCTCATCTGGCTGCCTTTAATGCTCTCCTTCTGCAATACTAGCAGCTAATGTATTTGCAACATTATACCCCACATGCCAAGTACAGTGTGTGGAGTCTCCACATAAGGCCTGAAGGAGACCCGAGATGTCCCTGTTGCAAGGACCCTGGGTGTCTCCCTAGTTGTGGAGAAGCATGCCCATCTCATGGAACCCAGCACATGGAGCCTCCTATACTGAGAACCTCTATCTACCTAAGGCTCGTTAAGTGTTCCTTGAAGGGTGACAGTGCAATTGATATATTGTGTATTTGAAAGCACATAGAATTGTAATTAACCCTCACTAAACAGGTACCAACTCTTCATATATTATCCTCTGGTGTTTTACTCTGTTTAAGGAACAAAGTGCTGCTCAAGGCTTGGTTCCTGCATGGATAGCAAATGTTCTGGTTTCATTCATGACTACCTGTCAGGGTGGTTGCACCCTGGTGCTTTCTCATGGATGGTAAAACACCCAGCAGGGCACACTGGGAGATCTCTGAGAGATTTGGTCCCCTCTTCCTGTCTTTTCCATCGTTATCCTTCTTTCAGGCTGAAAAATCCCACCTTTTTAATTTCACTGCTGAATGTAAAGATGTCGTGATCACTCTTTTCCAGGGAAAGCTTTCAGCAATTCAAACTGTCCTAAGACATTCACTGCATATAGGCATTCCAAAAAAACATCCAGCCAGCTGGAGCAATCTGAAAATGCAGTATCAGCTAGAACAAGAGAGATGCTGGAAGAGGCATAGATGACCTCAGGGTGAGTGAGAAGATGAAATTGTCCCAAAACACAGCTTGAGAAAAGAGTTAATATCCCTTTACTTTGTGTTACATTCTAGTAGTTGTGTAATTCAGTACAAATAAGGGAACCAAGACCTCTTTCTGTGCTTCTATAGCCTGGAAGAGCATTTAAGAAGTTTGTATGGATTCTTCCCTTCTGCTTTTGCAGAACTGGGTTAACAGCACAGCATCATCACCCTTCCCTCTTGGCCAGATCTTGTTTCCTGTTTAGGTTTGTTTCACTGTCCCTGCAGAGCATCTGTCAATCACCTAGATGGATGTGTTTGCATGTATACATTTTAAAAGTTGATATTAATCTGTGATTCATTTATGTTCAGCAGTGCCATTGGCAACAGCCTGAGAGGTATCCTGGTCCCTTGTACTTCTTTCCTTGCTTCTCTCAACTGACCTTTGTAGTTGTGAACCTTTGAAGAACGTTCATCCTGTTGTCTCCAGTCTCCTGATGCCTGTTCTGTTTCAAATGAGCTGTTTCCAAGCTATTAGGAACGCCTTTTCTACAGTAGCTAGACCTTTCAATCTTTGGTAGAGCTGTTCTGAAATAGGACAAGAATTTCCAAATGTTTATCCTTAGACTCTCAGTGCTTTGTGGATTTGTTATTTTTAGTAATCATTTGGTTGTCAGTCTCTCTTTGGAGATCTTCCTCTCCCCCACCAAGGCCAGCTGAATCAACGGGTTATGATGACTTTCACAAATGAACGGGGAGCTTTGTAGCCTGATGGTTGCAGACAAAAGGGCTTGACATTTCATTCTCTTTGAACAGAGTTATAAAATGTCAACACAAAAACGTAACATGTAAAGAATTCCAACAGCGTCCCACTGCAAAGCCCTACTGATTTTGGTTCCAAAGTGAAGAGGTTTTTTTTCTCCCAATGATGTTTCCTTTCCTTTTTTTTTATTTAAATGAACATTGTACTGTTCCAAGAGCAGTCCGTGTGGATGTTCCTGGAAGAAGTACTTGAGTTATCTCACAGATGTAGTCATTCTGGATGCAGGGTTTTGGTTTTATGAACATGGGGCCCTTGTCAAACAGCTTCATAGTGTGGGGTTTTTCTTCTCCCCCCACCTCCTCCCACTGAACTAAAAATGTAGCTAGCCCTTTAGTTGCATTACCTGGCACTGTAGTTGAAAGCCCTGAAGTCTCACTGAAAGCTTCCGGCTGGACTAGGCTTGAAGTGTAAAGAACGTCCTCTAGTTGTAAAAGTAACTAGTAGAAGTTTCCAAAATGCCATACAAATATCACTGACAGCATATGAGTCCAGACGGACGCTGGTGCTACCTTGTGCAGGTATGGGGTCCATTCATATTGGTGTAATACCAGTTAAGTTCTCTTTCTGAAACCTCTGTATTAAGTGGGTTGTTGGAGCTCAGCAATGACTAGGGTTTGGTTTAATCCCTTCCATGCATCACTTTCATGTTGCAAATGTGCGGAGCAGCACTGCTGTGAAGGCAGGTGTGCGATTCTCCTGTTGTGGAGATGTTTCTTCTGTTTTCCTTGCTTGTGTTGTTTTACCTAGTTCTGCAATTGCTCTGTGTCACAGGCAGTTGCTTACTTTATTGGTAGCTCTAATGCTAAATTTAAAGACTGAAAAAGATAACTTCTATTGTCTAGTTTCCTTCTTTGGAGAGAAAATGAAATGTTTTAGCAAGATGGTATCTTCTAAGAGATGTATATCCCAAATGGACTCTGCATGAGAGTGCTGAGTGGCAGCCATGTCTGCTTCAAACCATGAAGGCGCTCTGTCTTTTAGCACTGGGGACTATAGTCTGTAGGTCTTTACCTGACTGGATAGGTGCTTGTATGCTTTCATATGTTTATTGTTCTGTGATGTGACCTAACATGTACAAGCATCTTTTGTCACAGGAGCAGACATGCACACAGGGAACAAGCTGCAGAAAGCCAGAACAATTAATCTAACATGAATTATGAGTTCAGCTGTATCATTACTGTCTTTGTAGACACCAGGGGGATATGCCATTACTCTGTTAAACAGCAGGAGGAAGGGAGCAGGAAGGACCAGACACCTTCTAGGAGCAGAATGAGGCGAGGGAGACCTCAAATGCCTGAGAAACAGCTGGAGTCTGATTTGCTTCCAGCAGACTCTCCACAGCTCTCGCCACTGCTTTGTCCCATGGCAGAAGGTTTCCCCACATCCACCTGGCTGCTCTTTTCCACCCCAGGACTGAGGGTAGAAGCACAGTGCTGTTGGGTCGCCTGCCCTTAAGTGCTCAGCAGCAGTGTGCTTTGCTGCATATGTGCTTTTGCTTTAAACTCATCCTATTCTTTACCTGCAAGAAGGCACAGGGCCGTGTGTGAAATTGTTTTCAGCTCAGCCCATCTTCCCCACCTCGGTCATGTTCACCCAGTGATTTATTTGATGTGATTGAGAGTCTGATCTGTGGAGTGCTGGATTGAGCCTTTGCTTTCGCAGGGAAGGATAGTGCTGCTTGTCTTGGCCAGTGGTGGGGGAGTCTTGCCAAAGGTTGGGTTGTTGGGGCCTTGTGTTTTATTTTCCCCTCCCTGGAGTAGATTAAAACTGTATCTGAGCATAGTAGAGGAGTCTTGGTGACGTTGCAAGCTTTGACTTTCAAAAAATTTCTTTTTTTTCCTCCTCTTTAAAACTGTTACTTATTGTGTTTTACATTTTGTGCTGTCAGTGGGCCCTTAACAAGAGGTATTTTTTCACTGAATCCTACCTTCTGAATGCTCTGCCCTTATGACCTCGAACTGCCTGATTCACAGGCATAAAAGCACAAATGAAGCCCAACAGAAATAGAAGCTCAGTGTAATCAGCAGTTTCCCGATTTCCCTGTCACTTCTGAGCCTTTGATTTTTACTCCTTTACCTTAGTCTTAATTTTCTTTTGTACTTCACTGCTACTCATGGATGTTGTGTGTGTGTGTATATATATATATATATAAGCATTGTCTCTACTAATTCTGCTCAGTCTACTTTGTAAGCTCGTAAGCACGAGAAGATACTTAGCAAAGGAGTACAGAGCTGCAAGAGATGTAACTAATAAGCATTTTTACTTCATGTGACTTGAGTGATTCAAAAGTGGTTTTAGTACTTAGATGTGGTTTTAGTTTCTAGATTCTCTTTGCCAAGCCTAAGAGGCATGTTTTATTTCACTTCTGTTCCCTACAAATACCAAGTACTTTATTACTTTGTTCTTTACTAAAGGAGGGAAATCCACTCATCCGGACTATAGACAAATTGCTTAAAGACTTTATTCAGCAAGATAAGCAAGTGAAACCTCTCTGTGTAATGTATTTAACACCAGAAACACTTGATACTTGAAATAGAAAGAAAAAAAATCAGCTCTTCAACTGTAAAAAATGTTTTTGCCCTTCTTGAATTTTTTAGGCTCATGTTTTCCCTGCTATATGCAATAGTAAGTCTGTGAGCCTGGTCTAGTCAGTTGGTGAGTTGACTGATGGTTTTACATGAGAAAGAAAAAGCAGGAGAAAATGTTTGGTGTGGATGTCCGGTGGTGTAGATCACGTTCTCCTCTTGCCCTTTCTCTGCTTGCTGTAGTCTGACTTGCCTTTGGCATTCTCACGAGCTAAAATATCTGCCTCCCGCTCAGCTCGCTTTGTGCCAGGACTGAAACTAGAGCATATTGTTCCATCATTAAATGGGCAACGTTGAATACTTGGGAAATTAACAACAGCTGCAAGCTCTTCAGCTATTTTTATTTGTACTGTGGCTATAATTTTTCTAGTGTGTTTGTGCTGAAGTCAGAAGAGGAAAGGAAAATAGATCCCCCAAGAGGCTGGCTTTTTGGTTTCAATTAAAAAAAGGCCCTGCCAAACAAAAGCGTCCATAAAACAAATAGTACTGAGGGCGGCCTAGGAGTTTATTTGTGTTACGTGGGCCCCTTAGTCTGCTGCTGGTATGACTTTCTGGGGGTTTTAGTGGCACCTCGGCACATGGTGAGGTAACTGGCACCTTCCATAGTCAGCCCTCTCCTTTAAAAGCCCTACTGCTTGTAACATCTGTCTTAGCCTTACATAAAGGTTGATGGCAGCGAAGCAGTTTTCTCTTTTATTTATGTATTATGCTCCGAGCCAGAGACATCAGCGTAAGTCCATGACCAAGCACTCTGCTCAACAGTCTTTGGATGAGGCTCTAAAATCAAGCTAGAGAGCTTAAGAGGGTGACTGTAGAAGTGTTTTTTAAGTATCCTTTAATAGTCCAGTGGATCCTATTTCTTCCCCGAAGTCACATGGTCATGTGCCAGGAATGACAAAGCAGAGCCCACTCTTTAAAACAAAAGGTCAGCGTGGATCCGTGAGGTGGCATCTTGCCCTCACATAAAGGGGTTCAGGCTCCTCTTTTCCCCACAGTGCCAGGCAGCTCTGCGGGTGCAGAGGGGAGTTTGGGAGATGGTACTGGGGGAGAATGGATATCACAGCATTTGTTGGTGGTGCTTTTTGAGCACCTAGAATTAATATCACAAGGAGTTAGGATGATGCCTTGAAGTTGGAACTGTAGTGAGAAACAGCAGCTCTAAGCCTCACAGAAGGGAAAAAATGAGGTCTTTGCTTGATCTGTGGCCTTTTTAATTGTCTGACTAAATGCTTGGTAAATGCAGGGGTAAATGAGAGGAAGCTCATCCTGAAACATTACCCTTTCTGAAAGTACAAAGAAGATGCTCCTTAGAAGCCTTGCCATTGTGCAACTGTAGGAGCCAGACATAAGCGCAATTTAGCAAGAATGTCTTTTTCCTCTAACTGAAGAGAGATGTGCTCCAATTCTCTTGTCTCCTTATGTGACCCAACTCATGGCAAGACATCTGTTCCTTAAGCTGGATGCAACTTTAGGAAAATGTGGGAATACATAGCCATTCCTTTAAAAACTTGGAAAATGTGTTGGTATGCTTCTGGATTTGAATGGAAACAAATAAGAGAGGTGGTTTGCTGTTCTTACTATCTTGAAACCTTAAGGGCAAAACCAAACCTCTTTCCTGTAGCACTTGTGCACATGCTTAAACTTCACTACCATGAGTAGGAATGGTGGTAACACAGTCTGCTCTTCATATATGGAGTCTCCTTCACATATTTGAAGGACTGAGGCTTTATTTGGTAGATACCAAATGGCTGATGATGGCTGATTTGGGGGTCTGTAAACTGGGGTAAAGAATTCTGCTGCTTTAGAGAAACGTGGCTTTATTGACATGAGCTGGCACTGCTATGTTTAAACTTTCATCATTTCATTGAGAAAGAACAGTGTCATGGCAAGCAAGCTTCCAGTGGTGAGGTGCCTTGCTTTGCCTTTCCCAAATTAAAAGCTAAGCACACTGTAAAGGAAAAGGTTGGGTTTTTTTTGCTGTGGGAAGATGATAATAAGATTTCTGCCCTGGGCTGATGTGAGGAGCTGTAGCTAATTCATGGTGTTGTGCTTCCATGTCAGAAAGAGCTCCTGGTTTGAAACTCAGTTGGAAGTGAAAAAATGGGAACTGCTGCCTTGCATGGAGGAGAGGAGCACCGGTCATCTGCCAGTGGAGTTGTCCCCTCACCCTTTGCAGGATGCTGTCATTCCTATATGGTTGCCTGTCATTCATAATCTGCCTCTGTCCTCAGCTGCCACCCTGTTGGTTTCTGACCTCTCAGGCGTGTTTGGAAAAGGGTTGGGAACAAGCCTTGACTGGCTTAGTCAATGCCATTTATTCCAGTTAGCTGCTTCTGCTGCCTGATGGTTTTGTGTTTGAGGAGCAGAAGGGAGGAGAGGATATGACCTGACTGAGGTCTGATGTCCTTCTGGATAATCCACATCCTGAAAACTACACCCGTGGAGTCATAGGAGATGACTTTGTATGATTCTGGTTTGGTTCTTTGCTTCTTACCTGCTACCTCTAACTGGTAAAAGAAGAATTAGCACCAGATTTTATGCCTTTTCTCACCTTGCTGGTTGTCTGGACACATACTTTTGCTCTCTTCTCTGCCTTGCTGCTCCTCCTGCATTTCTTTCTCCCATCCGTGAGTTTCCATTTGTGGTTGCAGTGTAAAGGTTCTTTTGCCTGCACAGAGCTGCCCTGGAAAAATGTAGGAACCATGGTGCTGTTTTAGTGCTTTTGTTCTGTGGTGCTCTTTACCCTCTGGGACGAACCCTGTAGCACTTGGAAGAGCAGCTGGCAGGCCTGTGAAGGGACAGGCAATGAGCCAAGCCACATCCTGTGGAAGCAGGAGCAATGCCCTGGATACTTCTGGAGTTGCCCGCTGCTTGCACAGGGAAAGTTCAATTCATGCAACGCTGTCAACACTGACCAAATATGCAAGTGTGTCTATGCTCTTTTCTAAGCTATCGAAGCTACTTCCATCTGTTAATGTGGGCAGACACTATCAAAATCCTCAGCACTTTCAGTCTAGTTGAATAATTTTCTAGCTGCTGGGTTTATAAATTAAACATTCATGGCCATATCTCATGCTATTATCCATCCATAGCAATACCTCCAGGCAGGGATCTTGAGCTTTTTTGGAGTGTAGACCACATCTTAGTGGAGAGCGAATGTTTCATTTATACCTCACCTCACTCTTGCAGTTCTCAGTTGCAGAATGGCCCTGAGGTAACACCAGATATTCTTTGTGAGGCGATAACCTTGGTAAAGAGATTTTTGATGTCTGTGTAGTCTGTGTCAAAGGGATGAGTGGAATTCATTACAGCATCCCAACTTCTCTTTGTGTCTCGTCAAGTAACTTCCTCACGTACAAGTAGGATCTATCATCTGCAAGCAGGAATAAAGAAAATGAAGATGAACCGCAGTCCACAGGAATGGTAACTAGAGATCCAACAGTGATAACTAGAAAATTTCCTTTGTAACTGTTACTTGAGGAAGCTGAAAGCTTGATGGGGTCCAAGAAAATCAACATAAATGGATGGATGCTTGAGTGAGGAGCATGGCCTGATGGAACAAGAGAGGAGGGATGCAAAAAGCCACCCACATCCAGTATGTCCTTCATCAAGCTAAGAAGTTGCTGATTTGAGGGGTGAAAAGCAGTTTGAGCCAAGACATGGCTCCTGTACCAAGAGATGTGTTGAGTATTTCTGGTTAGGTGTATCCAGCATCTCTGTCTAAACAGGCACCTCTGGAACCTGCAGTAGATTTTTCCCCACCTCTTCTAGGGAGCTATTTTGAATGTGGAAAAACTCACGTGATCACTCAAACAAAGAAAATGTTCCTTTTAGAAAAATGCCAAATGTTGATATGCTTTTGACTTAAATGGAGAGATTTGTCAGCACTCTTAGTGGATCATGTTGAAATTTGACAAACTGGAGCATTGGAGATTTATTGTTTAAGTACATCCAGGCTCCTAATAGAAGAAAAGCAAATGTTATGGTCTTATGTAGGAAGTTACTTCATTTGGAAGAATGCTTTGCCAGTAGTAGGCATTGTTACTTGCCAGAAAGGGCTGAGTATTTGTTTTCTGTTACAGTCTTTTCATGGGAAATACTCCAAGGACAAATGTGCAGTATTTCCTCCTGTTCAAATAAGTAGTTGTGAGGTACAGCTGCTGGATTTGTCTCACTGGAATTTAATAATCATATGCTGTCACTGTTGGACTGTCTGAGTAGGAGCCGGTTTAGGTTCTCAGTTTAATTTAAAAGACATTGATGTTTCAGTCTACCTGGTCAGTGTCTGCCCAAAAGCTACAGTAGAGCATCCCCCTGAGAGCTTGAATTGACTTGTTAAATAAATACAAATTACACCCTGTCAAATTCTTCTGCTGTTTCTTTCTTTGAGGAGAATTTTGGCCTGAGAAAGAAATGTGTTTGCTGCCAATCAGTAGGAAGTTTAATAGACTGCAAGAATAGAAAAACCTGATTATTAGCCTGGATGAACCCAAACATATAAACTCCTCCTGGTATTCCAGGAACTGAGTCCCAAAGCAAATGGTTTTCTGGACCACAGTATGGAGATGATCATATTGCAGCATTGTGGTATCCGCAGTATCGCAGCCCTGTTCAATGAGCTAGTCTTGCAGACAAGACCACATTTACCTCTGCTGTGTTCCTATGTGAGTTTCAATGTTTACTTCAAGGTGGTTAGTCTAGCTGATTTTTGTCTAGCTACATTGAAGTCTCCTTGTTTTTCCAGCCCCAGTTTGGTCATTAAACCAGATTGGATTTGTGCCATAAATTATACATCCCTGCTTTTCCCTTGAGAGACTGAGGTGCCTTGTGAGGATGTGAATGGCACAGTAATGATGGCTGTTAATGGAGGTACCTGTAGGTGAGCATCTGACAATTCACTGTTAAGCAGGTGGGAGCTGGGCAAGAGCAAAGCTTCCCCCTGGCAGTGTTGAAGTAGATACTTCTGCTCAAATACCTGGAATTTGAGTTGCTGGGGTTTTTTTAGGACCTGGTTTTCAAATACGAGAATGTTTCCAAGGTAACCTCTTTAATCTCTACTGTATTCAGATGCTCATTTATTTAATACACACGCAGTGAGTTTAATGTGATTTAAAATGAACAGATGCTCCTAACAACAATCTAACACTAAATATGAGGGGTTTCTAGAATAACCTCTTGAAGGTGAGAACTTGCGTTGGCCTTGCATACCTTCCAGGGGAACAGCACTGAGATGATATTTCATTATTATCGATTTCTTTTGTTCCCTGCCCTGGGTGTGTGATTAGTCATAAACTCTGTATCTTGTTTCTTGAGACTGAGGAGTCGCTGCCTTCAGTGTTACAGATGTTTAGAGGACTTCAGAGCACAAAGGGTTTTGATCCAGTTGTCGCAGAGTTGGAATAAATCTCTCTGGAAACTGTAAAAGTCTTAGCTGAGTGAAAAAAATAAGTTGTTTTCCAGTGTCTGCTCATAAGAAGGATCTGTGGAAGGTGTGCATCACTGGATTAAATGTCAAGAATGAAAAATAAGAGTAGTACAGAGAGGAGCAAGAGTTGCTGTGATTATGCAGCTGCGCTCTGGCCTGTTCACATGCTCTCTGCAGAACGAATGAGCATGTGGGGGATGCATAACATCAACAGAACAAAGCCCAGGAACTCCCAGAGCAACTGCCCTGAGTCCTGGAGACCATTAGAGAAATCTATTTTCCTGCAGCCTTTGATGGGCTGTCATAGCTTAACTAACTAGCATCTGTATGTAGCACAGTGCTTTTTCTACCTTGTCTGTGCTGCAAATGACTGAGAAAATTGAGTTCTGGATCCATCTTCCTTTGTTTTGTTTTTTTTTCTCTTATGGGAGATGAAAGGCAGCCCCTGAGGATTTAAGTAGTGGGTAATTTAAAGGTTGTTTTCATTCTTGGGATTGTAAAAAGAAGAATGAAATGTACATAGGAAAGTGGCAAATTTGCCAGTTCAGCATGAACTGAAGGGAATGAATGCTGGCACCATTTTAGAAAAACTGGGGGAAACCCAAATCTATAATTTTCTCTTACTAGTACTCTAGATGTAGTAAGTTCCTGTGAGGAGTAAGGACCTACTAGGGTTAGGGCTGGAGATGAACCAAACTTCCAGTTCTTAGTCAAAGGAAAGTGCATTTGGTATCTCTGTCTTGATGCTGATGCTGGAAGTGCTACCTATGTTCATTAGAAGCTTAAAAGTAAAATCGCACTGCTGTCATAGTATTTGTTTTATATATATGCTATATATTCATACACTGTAAATCATAGTATTTGTTTTCTGTCATTTTTAATGAGACTGAGGGTGGAAATAGTCTTGGCATGATTTTCCCTTCAATTCCTGGCAAATGATCCCTTCTTCCCATGCACCCTATTTTATGGCTTGCTTTATAAGGTGCCTTATGACTTGTTCTGTAGTTAAAGAATGCAAATAATAACCTTGGTTTTATTTCTCATGCACATATGAAAAGAAACAGAGTAATTGTAGAAGCTAAATTCAATTTTGGAGCTGTCGAACCTGCCCAGTATCATTTGGAACAGATCAACTGCTTCTAGCAGAGTTGGGAAAATGTTACATCTGTTTCCTTCCATTTGGAACCAAAAACCAGGCTACCCCTTCCCCCTTGAAGCTGCAGACTCCAATGGAATGTTGAATGGGTTTTGCTTTTCTTGGGTGAAAATGCTTTCAATATGTGGCATGCCTCATGCTTTCTTGCAGATCTGCCATTAGTACCTCCAGCGTAGGGTCAGTTCCACCAGGAAGGTGTAAAAAAAAGCCCCCAGCTTTTAGCTTTGTGCAAATGTTGCTGAGTTTATGGGTGTAGAAATAAGAAGGTAAAGCAAGTCTTGACCTTCTCTGGGACTGAGGATCTCTTTGGCACTTTTCATAAGCATCTGGCTTGACATTCTGGTGTCGGTCCAAACTGGATATTTCACATAACAACTTCAGTGATTATCATAACTATGGTTTCCCAAACAATTTGAAGATGATTTGGTACAGTTGTTCCATCCAATGCAGTCAGTGGGGGTTTGGGCAATTTGAGTGTGAGTCAGTGGTGACCAGCAATAGAATATGAGGAAATGGAGTGCAGCTACATCTGTAAATTCACATTGGACCTTAGGAAAAGGTTTGTCACTGAAAGGGGTGGTCAGTCACTGGAGCAGGCTGCCCAGGGAAGTGGTCACAGCAGCAAGCCTGTGATGAGTTCAAGGAGAGTCTGGATGATGCTCTTAATCATCTGGTTTAGCGCTGGGTAATCCTGCAAGGAGTGGATGAGTTGGCCTCGCTGGTCCTTCTGGGGCCCTTCCAGCTGGAGATGTTCGGTGAGTCGATGATAAGTTATTAATGCCTCAGTTAGCGCTCACATATGCCATGAGCTGTTTAGGAGGTGCAGTGCCTTCCGCGCACCGTGCCGAGAGTGGTGCGGGTGATGGATTACACCCGCGCGGCAGGGCGGAGCGCGGCGGGCCGCTGCTGTCCGCGGTGCTGAACGGGAACCCGGCCGTCCTCGCTCGCCCCACATCTTATTGTGAGCTTCGGAAAATGAGGGTCTCCCTCTTTTCCTTAGCCACATCCCCTTTGGAGACTGATGAAAGGGTTGCATTCAATTGAAACTATTGTTCTAGGACTGAAGTGCATTTGCAGTTTGCTGCATAATGGCAAAAAAGAATTAAAATGATGAGTCAGGCTCCTGAACTGCAATTGCATGCAATGGATAGTTGGTGCTTCTTTTGTGGGAAAGGTTAATAGATCTAAATGTAAAGTAATGTTATGGGAGGCTATCTAATGTACAGTCCACATTAATTCAAAATAAAAAGATGACCATTAATGCATGTGCTCTGAGCAGCAGAAGAACTAATAAGAAATCGCAGTTTGTGTTGAAATTTTCACTATTGCAAGATGGACACTGATTAATTCAAAGTGGAAAAGGTGCTTCTTCTAAGAATTCTGTATGGGAAATATTCCATTCTTTCTTGGAGAACAGCCCAAAAAGAATGGCCAGAAACACCTCCTTCTGAAATTTATGAAAAAAAATTCTTTATACTGCAAGTTATATGACTTCATGATCTTGGTCTTGATGAAACGGCTCTATGTCTGGAATAGATTTTGTTGTGTTGATGGTTACATGGGAGGGAAGGCTTGGTAAAGGACCAGCATCCTTTTATACCAGACTTTCCTGTTGTTTCCTTATTACCGTAGTTAATAAAAATAACTTAGCATGATCCTGGCTTTTAGTAAGACTTACTTCTGTCTTTTGTGACAAGAGCATGTCTTGAAATCACTGGTAACGTGGCTTGCAAACTCCGTTTCTTAAAATAGTTTGGATATGGGCTGCTTTTATCCTCAGTTGTTAGCATCAAGGGGGAGGGATGAATTTAGATAGAATCAGGCAAGGTTAAACCAAAATGCATTTTTTCTAGTAAAATGTTTTGACCCTTAGGCTATGCTTTTCAGTTTCAGCATGTGTTGCCTCTAATGGATGATATTTTGCCCTTTTCTGAGCTGTGGAAGAGCAGTATACTCATATTCTTGTCTCTGTAAATCCAATCCTTCAAACTTTCAGCATGCAGAAGTCCTTCTGGTTTCAGTGCACCACATCTAATGAGCAGCTTGTAGCTCATAACGCTTTCAGCTCCTGTCTAGGCACTGAAATGGATAGTGTTCTGAAAACTGATACGATTGTAAAGGTCAGATCCCTTAAAGCATTGTGATTCCTAGCCATTAATGTGGCCTCTGGAGCTGATTATTTAGCCTGGAGTTGCACTGTAGACTGCCCCATCCTTTTTTCTGGGTTTCATCAAATACTTGCCAGATGCAGTGACCAATAAAATTGGGAAAGATGTGTGTAGGTGAGTTTTGCAAGAGGCATTCTGTAACAGAGGCAGCAGGTATAGCCAGTTGTTTCTCTGATGCTGTGGTGCCATATGGTCAGAAAGGTGGTGTCCTTCCCGTTTCCTCAATTACTAATTTGATCTAGCTATGTGGAAGACAGAGTTCTGGATGTAGGTTGTAATAGGACTGTGTGATGCTCAGAAATGATGTTCCATGTCTTAGATACTTTTAACTCTTTTTCTTCTTGTTCATCTATGAATTAATCGTAGCAGAGCCTCAGAGGTTGTCGCCACAAGAATGACATTTTGATCAACTTGTGCTCTACTAATGTATAGCATATACCCAGTTGATTGGGAGGGAACAGCACTGAGTGGATCACCTCAGCATACTAGGAGCCATTTCTGCCACATCAGTGTGGCAAGTCACTCTGTCAATTACCTTTTGGGTTTTTTTTCCTAATGAATCTACCTATTTGAATCCTTATAATTGTAATGTGTAATGGAAATTGTGTGTATCATCTAGATTTTTTTTGTGTGGCTTAAAAGAAGGAGCCTTGCCGTCATTTGCTGCTAACTGATAGGGTTTCATTGACTTTGTGATTGATAGCAGACCTGTGCCCCCTACAGAACGTGGCTTTGAGCAGATGTCACAAACTCAGTCTGAGTGTCACTTCAGCATACAGATAGCAATCGCCCTCCCTCTGCCCTCCACAAACACATTTGTCCACTGTCGGCTGCTTTCTCATTTGTACCCGTAACAGAAATGAACTATAGTCCTACTGGAAGATATTTACTGTCTGCAGATGGGGCTCTAATTGTTTTTACTTTTCCCTTATTAATTTTCAAACCTCCAATAAAAGCACTGGGTGTGAATCTACTGCTCTCTTAATTACAAAGAGTACTTAATTGATCAGCTCTGTTTTCTTTTTATTGCCCTGTGAACTGGAAGATAATGATGTGCAATGGGGAGGGTATTCCTATTTAGAGATAGTATTTCTGCAAACCCTGCAAAGCATAGGTAATGATCTGTAGAGTACACTCGGCGAGCAGGCTGCCTGCTCTGTCTTCCCCCACGCCATGTGCATACCTATGTATTTGCATTCTGTGAATCACGGCATGATCAAAACCAGTCTTTGGTAAATGTTGTTCTTACTAGCAGTGGTAACATTTGCAATTTCAAACTCTGGCAAGAAGCACGTTTCCTTTCTTAAAGCAAATCTGATTGAATTTTGAGGCCACAGAAAAGGATAGCTTGCAGTTTGTGTTGCTGCAGTCTGTCAAAGAAAATAGGCTCTTAGACAGATGCTGATGTATTTAAAAACAAACAAACAAGAAAACCAAGTCTTGTGGGTTTTTTTTCTCTTTCCAAATATGGAATCTTAAGGAATGTATTCAAGCATCTGTCTAATTCACATACCATCAATCCCTAAACATTACATGTGGACACCAAATCAGACCTGCATCATTTATTTGAAAAATGAATGTACGCTTATATTTTATATCTGTGTCAAATTATTAAAGGTCATAGAAGGAGGAATCTTATAAGCAAAATGTGCAGAGTGCTTCTGGAGAAAAAAGCATTGTCAGGTTCATATCTAAGCCAGTTTAAAACCCATAAACATACTTTTTTTGCTATTAGTGAATGGGTAAATGGCTTTTGAATGACATGAGCAAACAGTTGTTAGAAACTCTTAGGTAATGCCTGTCTTCATATAGGAGTTAGCAGAGTGGGCACGAACACTGGTGTCTGAGGTCCTGTTGTATTGCAGTGATAGGAGTAATCTCCCATTTGTGTCTGTTTTGTGGACTCCAGTGAGTTGCTGCCAGATGTAGTTTCTTGAAGGTTCAATAGTCTCAAACAACTACAAGGACATCATCCTCCAAAGGTTCCGTGAGGGTGAGAGCCCAATGCTGGTGGTTTACAATCCCTCTCACGTTTCTATGGCTCTTCATCAGCTTAACTAAGAGGCCAGTACCACTCAGAAGAATAATGTAGATCTTGGCAGGAGGCAGGTAATCACAGTCTGCTTCAGAGGATGTGTGTGGGATGGGGAAAACTAATCCATGCCCTGGCTACCCTGTTCATTTCTCTGGTACCTGAGTGCTAAAGACACTCAGATCCTTAGAGGCAATGACATTCTTGCCTTGTTCTCAGCAGTGAATTCCTGTGAGCTCTGCTAACTGGCAGTAGAGACAGTGGTTTGTAGCTGCTGCTTTATGTCAGGGTTTACAGGTGTAAAGTTGCCATGGAGATCAGTAGGAGTTTCAGCTGAGGAAGGACAGCAATGGTTCGCGCTGTTTGACATGTCATGTGTATCGGATTTGGCTGTGCTGCTCACACCTGAGGTCCACTGGCTTGTTTGCCTGATTCCGTGCAGGAGAGCTAAACAACTGCCGCGCAGTACTCATAGCACTGGGATGTTAAAAGAAGGCAGAACTAGGACTGCTACCTGCTGTTCCAAGGTCCATATAATAGCGAAGTCTGGGCACTGAAGCACTTTCAGTGCAGTAAAGCTAGAAGAAATTGTTTCTTGCACAACTTTCCCAGGCTGGAGCCTTTCTTGTGACAGCAGTAAGCATATTGGTTGTCTGAAACACAGAATTAAGAGGCAGAAACAGAAATCTTACAACTTGGGAGATGTGGGAAGGAGGAATCTTCCCAACTCATTTTAGAACCTGTAAAGCAGATTAAACTGTGGGGAGAAGAGTGAGCAGAATGAGTGCTGAATATAAACGCCCCCTTTACACTTGTAAAGGGTATGCAGCCTCCACGTGCTCAGAAACATTGCTGGGAAAACATGAATTAGAATGCTCCAGACTGATGAAGGCTTTAAAGCTGTCGAAGTAAACAGTGACTGATATTGGCTGAGAAGCAGGAAGGAAAAACATTTAATGGCCAGCCTGAGCTGGGCTCTGAAATAAGGCTTCCCAAGGGGTCAGCCTGCAGGCACTGGGATTTTAGCCAGCGCCTGCTGATCTGCAGCCTTCAAAGGTGAAGAGCCAAAGTATTTTACACTGACTTGGCAGCGGACCTGCTGGGTTTATGATGCCTATACATTCACGGGGTGTTACAGAGAGAAACTTGGCATACTTCTGACTTCAGAGTAAGAGGAAACAGCCAGGTGATGGAAATATTTGGAAGGAAGGGTAGTGAAGTTGGAAGCGTTGAAGGAAGTGAAAAAAAAGGGGAGATAAAGGGCAAATGTGGAGATAGACCTTTGAATACCAATGCTCTAGCAGCAGTTTTTGAACTTACCTCCTTATACTTCTTGGACTGCGGCATCAATTTGAGATTCCATTCTGTTTATCCCAAGAAAAAAGCTCCAGTCCTTTCAGCAGGAGCTTGTACATCTTGAAGACTGGTGTGAGCCTGTTGTATTAGTGGAAAGGCCTTTTCGCACTGATCAGAAGTGTCTTCCTTCTCCTCCCCCCAGCTCGTGTACGGCTTTTAACAATTTAATCCAGAGCAGTTTGTCTTCATGGGCTGTAATTGATCTGTCTGTGATTTAGCTCATCAGATGCTCGTTAAAGAGCTTGCAGCCTTTCTTATTCATGAGGAATGAGAGTCAGGGATCTAAAACCACTTTGTCTTTGTCTTAACTGGATTCGTTTAGTATTCTGGGATTCAGGGAGGCTAATAAACTTACACAAGCTATTATTTAAAGGTGAGCTGACAAGTGAACATGAAGGATGATCCAGGCACCGCTGGTGTGCTGAGCACTCTCACACATCGGGTGTCAGCTGTGAGCAGCATCGGGAATTGCAGCTAAAACCACAGCAAGATATTCCTCTGTGGAGGTGTCCCACAGTGTCCTGGCTGTGTGTGATGGGATAATGCAGCTTGCGGTGGAGCTCCTGGAGCTGTGTCTGCAATGAAGATGCATTTTATGCTAGTGATGTCAGTGGGGTGCGCAGAAATATTTTGTGCCTTGTATATAGAGTTTGGGTTTGACATCTGGTTCTCTGTTTTAAGCCCCGCTATTGTTCTCAGCTGCCGTCTGTGCTCTGGCAGTGCCTGTAATGATGTGCGCTTCCCACGTCGCCTGCACACACACACTGAGTAAACGCCTTGTCTCCATCCTTTAACAAGGATACTCTGGCAGTCTGCGAAAGAGAACAATACCCCTGGGCTGCAGAAAGCAGTTTCCTTTCCCCGGTACTTTAATGAACACTTGAGATATTTCCCAGCTGTACGAAGAAAAGATGGGATGGATGAGTTCTCCCTTCTCTGGCTCTGCATGCCAGAGACTTTCAGAAGATGAATAATTCCCAGCAATTACTGAATATACTGAGTAGTCGTATGCTTAGTGTCATCAAACTGGTTGTGCCTTGGAAGTCTCTTAAGTAACTATGACCATGAGTGTGCTCTTAAGTTTTCTTAAGAGCTGTCTTTTAAGACAGCAGTTCTGCCAGGGAATGCATGCAGCTGGATCCTGGGCCTACATGGAATGTACTGACTGTTCGGGAGCAGGGGAAGCTATGAGGCCCCGCAGACAAAGGGAACTGAGCCCTGGCAGGGCACGCTGCCAGTCACATGTTGTGACTTCCCAGTTGCTATGTGTATCTGGATTGGGAAATCTTTGGGAATATAAACCTTTCCCAATTTCTCATAGTCACGGAATGTATAAATACTCTATGCTTGTGTTTATAATTGTACATTGTCCTATGTAAATATTAATACCATATTTTTCTTCCTTTGTAGTGTACAGAGGCCAAAAAGCATTGCTGGTACTTTGAAGGATTATATCCTACATATTATATGTAAGTAGTCATTGCTTCCCTTTTTGTGATTTCTAGTGCTTGAGAGAATTAGATTCCGAAGGCTCCTGCAGTGTTGTTCTGTTGCTACCTACAGTTTTCCCATAACTTCTTAGAGACTTTTTCTAATTTAAAAATGAAGATGCAGTAAACTTCCGTCTGTCCTCATGTTCCATCTCTTTCACTTTCTCCTTATGAACAAAAGTGTACAGACTTGTTTCACCACTCAATCCAAGCGACCTTTCCAATTGAAAACAAAATGCAACTTCTTAAACAGCTCTTATTTCATAATGCTGAAAGGAAACATAAGTAGAGCCATGTGAGGACAGTTCTCCCTTTGTTTTGAAAAAGGGTAGGTAATCAGGCAGAATACCAAGGGTGCTTTGAAAGTAAATTTGTCCCTTTGCTAATAGTGTTGTTTAATTTAGGGAGTCAGGACAACTTTCTTATCCTTGGCACGACTGTCCTTTTGATGAGCAGCATCTACATTCACATCAGGCTTTCGTGTGACCCAAATGTCAATGACCTGTAGGTACATGATTGAGGATCTCTCTGAACTGCTGTTTTCTGTTTTAAATTGCCCACAGCAGCAACAAAGAGGTGGAGGAAATGTGTGGGTGGAAGGTATCTTCCCTGTGGATTTGAGGGCAGAAAGGAGGTAAATGTACTAAACTCTGTGCCTGGGTTGTATAGCTTTATAGTTGCAAACTTCTGTAAACATAAGCTTAAAAACATAAAGTGGAGTGGAGAAGCAGGAGCATCATTAGGTGTCTGTTCCCTGAGCAAGCTCTTCCTTGCTTAAAGATTGGAAATTACTGTAATCCTAATGCTACCCAAGAACTTTCCTCCCTTTTCTTCTCCACCTCCACTTCATCTGCCAGAAACAGGAGAAAAATGCTAGAGACAAAAAGCAGCCAGGAAGCCAGGCGAGAAAGAAAGCTTACTGAAAGAATTAAACACTGTGTGGTTTTTCATCTGCGATCCTGAGTGTTATCTGCTTAGGAAGTGTTTGTGCTTAGAACTCACTATCCTTTTTTCAGGTGACTGTAATGTTGAGAATTACTCATAAATGGTTGGCCAGAACAGATGGGTGAATTTAAATAAGTTCATTTTCTTTGCATACCAATAACAGGACTTTGGTTCCACCTACATTTTATTTTGTTTTACTGCAATGTGGGAAAGAAGCTGAGATGTTATAAAATTATGAAAATCTCACTGTGCCATCTCACTGTGCTCTGACATTCAGGAGTGTGTTATTCATCATCACCTCGATATTCTGCTTATGTTTCTGCCCACATGCTTTTGCAGCCAGTGTTTGTCTCCCTTGGTAATACAAAGGGGTAGCTACTTGGGTGTTAGTTCAGACTCTTTGTGTCACAGGTAATACATACCGAGGCCTGCAAAGGCAAAGGGTACAAAAGGGAGGCTCGCTATGTGCAATAGATCTGATGCACGCAAGGTTGCTTTCTAATTAGTTTCCTTTCAGTAACTAGCTTTCTGTTTTCTTTCTGTGCTGACATGGAGCATCCTGTAGAAAAGCAGTGTGTTTATTTTCCAGTCCTTCAAAGAGGTTAATTGGAATTGCACACAGCTTTGAACACTGGAAGGGAGGAAGTTGTGAGAGGGCCTATGGCGTCAGTGGGTTGCTCGGTTTGGGAGATCTTTTAATGTGGAAGCAAAACTGTTGTGTATTGACTGCATGTGTGTTTGTGGTAGTTACTGCAGCACCCTGCTATCTGAGTCACTGCACAGACGTGTTGTGATTGTCAGTCTCCTGGATAGTGTAAGTAAATGGAAAAAGGAAGGGGAAAGGGGTGGGATCTGTGTGTGCTTGGTGATTGTTGCAGTGGTGATGAGTGTCACGTTATTGCTATTGTTGTTGTGATTACAAGTCTCAGTGAGGAAGAAGAAACGCTAAGGGCAGACAATGAGGATTTGTGGATGGTAAAGCTCAGAGGATAGATACGGTGTGACAAGTGGACATACGGAAGGGAGGGGAAAGAGGGTATTTGAATAGATGGGACCACAGCAGGTTTAAAGGGGGCATGCATCAAAAGAATAGGAGGTCATTGATGTCTTTGGTTTCCTGCAGTGGTTTCTGCAGTTTTAGTTTCTGTGTCTAGGATCCCCTGCTGCTTCCTACCTGCACTGTATGTAAGAGGTAGAGGAGAGGCACAACACTAATCTTAATATCTTTGGGTGAAGTCCCATTGCTTTGGCACTTGTTTGACCCTTCACTGAGTTAATTCAGCTTGCTAATCCCACAGAATGTTGTTCATTTTAGCACATTCGAGTCAGTGTTGAATCAGCTTGGTACAGTTTTTGGCGAATGCTGGTGGAATGGGAGGAAGGAGTATTCTGCATATTGTGGGGGAGGAGGCATGAATAGGATCTTCTCCATTAGCATATGGTTAGATGTTAAATCATCTAAAAACATAATATGTAACTTTATCCTGAGAGTGTCTCCTCTGTGCAAGTCTAGCTCTGAGATGTGCTGTAGTGAAATAGGTTTTATCTTATCTTACAATTTCTGGAGCAGCACTCCATGAGAAGCAGATATATTTAGTCGAATGAGTTCACAGTAGATTCCTTTCCTTTCTATCACTGATTTTCTGACAGAAGTTTTTTCTACCCAGTTAACATATATAGTCTATCTTGAGACTTTCTTTGGAGATTTATGAAACCCAGCGATGCAATACTTTTTAATGATTTCCCTGTGATCTCAGTCCCATGCTGAGAGTATGTCACGTCTCTCTTGGAGACACTTTGTGTCATAAGGAAAAGGTTGGCTTGTCAGCTCAGAAATATCAAGTCCTGTGTGAGAGTTCACAGATCTAGTGTGGCATGCTTGGACCAAGGCATCCCTGAAGTGGCATGTCCATATGCCCTATCCCTTCTGTGTAGGCACATCATCCTAGAAGGTGCCTGCTTCTTCTTACTTCTACTGTTGATACAGACTTTCTAAGACTGCTCTTAACTTACTTCACTAACTAAACCAACCATTTCTCCATGTTCGAATTGCTTGAGTCACAAGATACTGTCAGTTAGATACCTTTCTCCTGTGTCAGCAAAATGTTCATGTGGTCTGAAAAAATAAGTAAACAAATATAAAGCAGGGAAAGGAATTAGTCATTGGAGTCTAATTCTTATCATTTGGAAAAGCAGGAAGCCAAGTTATCTCTGACGTTGCTTAAAGAATTAGATCAAACATCTCCTTGTGTGGATGGACATACAGCAAATCAGAATTAAAGCTGTCTCAACAGACTTAACTCTGATCCTCTGCAAGGATCCTCTTCTTACTCTCACTTCAATAAGCCAGCTCAGTCTTATTCAAGATGCACCCAAAGTGCTTATGGTTGGTGGAAGAGATTGTCAAGATACTTCTCTTACATGGCAGTAATGTGAATAATGACATAATGAATGCATTAGATTGTGAAACCACCTCCTCTGTATGCAGATGGTAGCAGCACTTAAGATTCTCCAATTGTTTTTTCCACTTCTGAATTGGGAATGAATAGTAGAGGGAAAGCTGCCTTATGTTTTGCTGATGAGGAGTAGTTTAATTAGAATGATAGTGAATGTCCCCCTCATAGTTCCCTGGTATGGCTGACCAATGCCACAGGTCTCTTCTGTTTAGCTTTCCTCCTGTTGTTAGCTACGAGCACACTGGAACTTTTAATGAGGTGATAAATTCCAGATGCTAGAACCTGAATGTTTCTAATCCTTTCCTTTCCAGGCTCCAAGGCGCATTTATAAAGCAGCACAGATGTTTTTGAGTATGAGTGGTAAGCACGTGTCCACAGCAATAGAAATACCATTGCTGACGTCACTGAGTCAGTGAATTAGTCACCCATTGGGAGGGGGTTGGCTGACTTAGAGGGAGAAAGGAGTTTTGATGCTACCCCATATTGAGTTAACATTATTTCAGCTCATCCTCTTGGATTATTGCGCATTGAATTTTCTGAGTGTTATATTGTAAGAGAAGTAGTGAGGAAAATAAGAGTAACTCTGGTTAGAGAATTGGAGAATAGATCAGGTGGAAAGGGTTCTCAGGAGACCTCCAGTCTAACCTCTTGCTCAGAGGTTGTCCTCCCACCCTACACCAGTGGGAAGATCCTTCTTTCACTTTCTTAGTAACCTCCTCCTGGGTATTAGCAGGCTGCTCTTGGGTCCCTCTGAAGCCACTTCTTCCCTAAACTGAACAAGCTCATGTCCCTCAGCCTCTTCTTATTGAGCAAGCGCCTCAGCCCGTGTCTTGGTGGCCCTTTGCTGAATTCACTTCAGTTTCTTAATTTCATTCTTTTTACTGGGGATGTCAAAACTAAATGGGTGTTTTTTAGATGTGGTCCAACAAGTGCTCAGTGGAAGGTGCTATGTTACTTCCCTTGATGCACTGACTAGGCTTCTGTTGACACAGTCCAGGATGCTACTGGCCTTTACTGCTGTTATAGCACATGGCTGACTCACATGTTGCTTGCTATCTACCGTGACTCTAAGGCCTTTCCAGCAGAGGTCATCAAGACCTCAAGCCAGCAAGATGCTGATCCTTCCCACAAGCAACACCTTGCTTTTGGCTTTGTTCAATTTTATGAAGTTCCTTACAGGCCATTCCTCCCACCAGTCTACATCTTTGAGCGGTGATGCCCAGTTTGGTGCCATCTCCAAATCTGGTACTGTGTCATCAGTTCGAGCGACATGCTTGTCAAAAGGACAGGTCCAGACCTCTGTGGTACTACCACCAATTGCCAGTACTGTCTAGGGAGTTGACATCTGCCCTCTGAGTCTCACCATCCAACCAGTTATTTTTACCCATCTAGCTGTCTGCCTGTCCAGACTTCCATGTCCAAACTTGGGTACAAGACTATCATGGAACACAGCGTGGAAAGCCTTGCTGAAGTTAAATAGTATCTGCTGCTCTCTGGCTTGTCCACAGATACATTCACTGCTTGTATAGTGGTAAAAGCTCTTCTTACTGCACTTGTAGGTGAGGTTTGGTTTTCCTAACTTCACACCTACTTGTGTATGTGACGATTTCTGAACTCCTCTTTGGTAGCCTGTACCTGCTTCCACTTCCTGAATACTGACTTTTTGCATTAGGTTCCTTGTCTAAGTATGTTTTGAATGTTCACTGAAGTGCTACCAGGTGAAAGATCTCCAGAAAGAAGCATAGACATTTTCTCTGGAAGAAAATGTTAACCATAGCTGCTGGTAAATATGAAGCATAGAATAAGCATAGGAGAGTGCCATCTGATAGCCTCTTCTGATTCTTATCCGAAGTAGGGCCCGAGTTAATGTTACCAGCATGTACAGATGGTTATGCTGTATTTTTAGGCTAATATGTTTCTGCCATGGAAAGTAGTTTACTTTATACAGCAGACAGCTGCACATGTACACATTTATGTTGATTTAATCTGTTTAATTTTTCATCTAAAATTAATATAAGAACATTAATGTAAACCAAAAAAAAAAAAAAGAGAATGTTTGCTATATTTTTCATGTTTAAGACATGTTCCTGCCCTACATGGAAACAGTTGATTCTTTTTCTTATTATGGAGAAAAATGCTGATTGTATTCTGTTTGTGGTTTTTCATGGGTTTTGAAATAAACTTATTGTGCATTTCCACACACTTCTCCACCTCTGCATTTAAATTTTGTTGTATTTATCACACAATTGTATTCATGTAGGTTTTGAATGTAAGCCCTTATGTGTTTGGTGGTGAGTCTATAATAATAATCATTGTGCATTATCAAGAACCTGAAAAACATTCCAGATGAGAACAATAAAAAAGCAATGTTCTCTTGCTGTTATTCAGACGGCTTACAGAGTACTTCTTCCATCAATGTGTCTGCAAGAGGCTGGAAACCCCCCCCCCAATCTAGACACATGGCATGTTGCATGACGGGAGCTACTTTCTGTGCTCCACATCCTGTTATGTTTACTGTTTTTAATTAAGTTGGCTTTCTTGATGATACACTTTAGCTTTCCCGTTGCAATTACAGCTGCATGAAGTGTCAGCAGGTGTGTGCTTACAGCAGTAATCTAGCTGTTGATTTATTCTTACATTTGATTTGAAGCTAGCATGGAGGAAGGAGAGGGGAGGCAATGTAATAGTTTTGCATGCTTCCAGGCACCTTGAATAGCTGGCATCATCCAGAAATGGAGGCCTGGACTCAGGCCAGGGCCGCCAATTTAGCAGCAAGCAGCCTCAGGAAGAGCCTGTTTGCATATGTAGTTCAATGCAAGAATGTAAGTGCACAGTTTGTGTCATAAAGGAAGACAGCAGTAATTATCAGACCATCTGTGTATAAAGGCAACAGAAACCCACCACCATTGCTCAGTCCTGTGGGGCCTTGAGCAATAACAGTTCAAACTGTCACAAATAGCTTCAATAGTCTGTGTTCTCATGGTGGTGTATTCTTTGCTTCAAGTAAAGACCAAGATACCCTCAGTGCTGATGGGTTTCAAGCTAAAACAGGAGAGATTCAGGCTACGTGTGAGGCATTCTTTACAATGAGTGTGGTAAAACACTGCACAGGTTGCTCAGAGAGGTGGTGGGTGTGCCATCCCTGAAGACATTCAAGGAGAGGCTGGATGTGGTTGTGGGCAGCCTGATCTAGTTGAAGATGTCCTTGCTCATTGCAAGGGGCAGGGGGGGGTTGGACCAGGTGAGCTTTGAAGGTCCCTTCCAACCCAAATGATTCTGTGATTGGTTGAGGTCGTAGTCCTGACTGGTATAATCACCCAGCAGCCATGCACTTGAATTAGTTTCAATGGATCAGTTATCCCAATGCACAACTTTGGGAAAATAGGGGTACCAAATTAACAACTCACTCAACTTGCTAGGAGTGAGTCCTGAGGAGGGAAGAGGTATTTAATATCTCAGCCTTCAGAGGCAATCAGGCAGGTGACTGACCTAATTTGAGATCTGAAGCTTTGAATGATTTTGGAGTTGGAGGCTCACCAGCCATGGGCAGATTATTCTGAGAAAGGTGAGGAAAGGCAGTCTCTGTCTTCTAGTGAAGTACTCCTCTGAAACCAAGCTCTCCTCTGACTGAGGGGACATACTCATCAGAGCATTAGGTTTTCCATGTCCCAGGCAAGAATCCTAATGCAAGGCTGAGAATCAGTTTCTTATGGCTTCCCGTACCTGGTTTGAGCTCTAGTGGACAGCATCAAGGAGTGCTTGACCCCAAAGTCATCTTGAAGCATCTAACCCTTCCTGCAGGAGGAGACCATGAATTAAAAGACTTGGTGGCACCTCACTGTTGATCATTAATTCCTGAGTCCTTCACTGTGTTTGATCATGCAGTGGCTTGTGAAGAGGAAAACAAAAGACTGCTGAACATTAGTATGTTCAGTTCAGGCAGATAGCAAATTCATACACACCCATTGCGCCCTGCCAGCAGACTGCTTATGATCTCGCAAAGCAGTGATTAGATGCATTAGGACTCCTCGCCCACTGGGAGCAGCTTGAGATACTAAGGACTAATTGTCTGTTTAATAAGGGCCCAGTGATTCACTAGAAGTCCTCGTTCTTCTTGGTATGAGAAATTTGCACTTCCACCTCCAGAAAATTAAAACTCATCATACAGATTATCTGTGGCTTACTTTTCCAGAGCCTTGAGCTATGCTGTTTCTCTGCTTTGTACTGTGAAAGGCTTTCAGCCTATGTTGGAAAGCATCTGTTTAAGGTACTGTGTACTGCCACTGCACCAAACCCAAACCGCAACCGTTCTCGGTAAGTTCTACCACAGGAGGAGCAGAGGAAATTTGTAGATGGATGTGTGCTGGCCAGTACGCCAAGTGGTGGGACTTGCTGCCTTTAGAGATAACAAGGAGAGCCCTTCTGTAGGGTGGTTTTCCCCTTGGGGTCTGAGAATCAGCGTTACAGCAAGCTGATGGGTAGCAGAGGGCTTGTAGAAGGGTTAGTTTGATAGAAGCCGAGTGAACACTTCTTATCACATCAGAAATGGGGGAAGATTTACCATACTGCACCCAGTTCTTGTACAGGGATAGTGTGTATTGGCTCTTAACCTAAAGAATAATTGAGAAAGGATCCCTTTTCAGCTGTAGCCTGCTTCTGTTTTTCAAGTCTGTGTGAAGGACAGGAGTCAAGTATCTCATCTCCCCGTAGGACAGTTTAGTTGTGTCAAAGCAGACAGGAATCTAATCTGAGTAAATATTGTTTCTGTCTCTGTTGTTTCTACTCTGTAGGAAAAAATGACCTGACAGCCCCTTTCCCTCTTTTGCCTTACATTTTCTTATGTAGTTAAGGGCTGGGTGTCTTATCAAGTAGCTGGGTAACTATCTCTAGTGCTGTTCCAGGTAGAAGCAGCAGTGTTTTGCTCTCAAGTACTGATGTTCTATTGCTGTGTTCACCTATGAAGCAGTTACATTTGTTTAGATAGTTATATATTCACCAAAATCAAACTTACATTTTACAAGGCGCTGTTCTTGCATGTGCTGAGAGATCATCTTTGCTATATATAAGAAGAGAAATGCTTAGAACCTGTAACTGCAGATGGAGTTGTGTCCTGCTGAAAATTAGGCCATGTACACAGACATGCTAAAGGGACACGAGAAGCTCTAAAGCTAGGGCTGGAAAGTAGAGGTTTATTATCATTGCTCCACCAGCCAAAGACTTTGCCTGTGTTACTGCTCCTTAAGCACTTAAGTGAATGCTGGTGGAGGGATGTGGCCTTTGGTTGCAGCATCTTTCTGGAGAGCGATTAAACTACTTTGGGACTCAGAAATAGTTACTTAGATGGGACTCCTGAGGGCAGAGTTGGACTCTGTTTTGATTTCCATGTTTAGTGGCTGTAGCAAAATGGATTCCTTGGGATAAGATCTCCACCGTGTTTGTAGCATTAAGCTCTTCCACATTTCTGGTGGTCTTCCCCATGTATACAGTCAATAATCTGGGTTTTTCCTTGCATAGCAGCACAGGCAATGGTGTTGCTTTGAAAACTGCTTTTTATTGAAAGATGTAAATGTGCATACAGAATGGCTGAAATGAATCAGTGATGAAACAAACTTGGTAGAAAAAATAAGTCCCTCTCAGTTATGTGGTACACCATCTATTGATCCTCATTTCTCGTCCTTCAGGTCTAAATCTGAATCTTGTGGCAGCATAGTCCTGTTGAGCTCAGTGGCATTAGTCCTTATGAAGAGCATAGCCAAGACTGAGCTTCACCATCACTGTTTTTGCTAGTCCCTTTGTGGTGGCTGCCTGCTTTGCTTTTCTTTTTGTTTCCTGGTTTGTTTGATTTTTCTCTGCTCAGCCTCACTGTGTGCTGGCAGTTGAGTTCCAAACACATTAAATATTGAGAAAAAACTTCAAACCTTTTGTCCTATAGCAAGTAAATACATATGTACGCTTCAGCTGTCTCCCTTCATCTCTTTGATGAAGAAAGAGACCTGAGCCTTCTGGCTTTGAGGGCTCAGCACTGAGTCTACCTGGAGGTGACCCAGCAGTCCACCCCTTCCGCTTCTTATGAGCGTTTATTGTTCTCCTTCTGGTTGTTTGCCCATGCCAGTATTAGGACCAGAGCTGGGACTTCCTTGGAAATCTGATGCTGTTAGCCATTCCCACAAAAATCTTTATCTTCTGACTGTAGTTTTGGTCTGTTGCTATATCCTCCTTTACGTAATTTCCTGGCTCCCTTTGGTTTTCCTCCCCTCGCTTCAAAAACTGGCAGTGCTGCTTGTTTTCTGATGAGTCCCAGTTTGCTTCCCAGATCTTGCACATACATGCAGCAATGACTCAAGCTATGACTGGCATGCAGCCGTTTTTGGAATTAAAGTCAGGTTTGTCTTTAGGACACTGGTTAAAAATCTTGCACTTTACAGACGCATGGATGGTTTTGGGGGGTTTGTGGTTTTCTTTCCTCTCCCATCCTCTGTGTCTGTAGTTGGATTTCTGCACTATGTGTGGATTAACAATTTATGTTTTGTTTTACTCTTCCAAAAGGCATTGATAATCAATCATGTTAAATGTTAAACTGGGTTTTGGCACATATGATGCGAATGGTCTAGAGCACGGTACAGCCTGCGTTTCAAAGGTGTTGGTGGGGAATACCCATGTAAAGTGAGGACAGGGAACGTTGTTATACCACTAAGGTCATACAGTCTACTGGAGACAATAATCCTTGCTTTCCCTCTTTAACATTTCCACTTTTCAGCAATTGCCAATCAGGGAATTCTTTTTACATGCAGTTCTTTGCTGTGGCAGCTCTGCTAACAAGGGTCTTGTTCACCTTGTAGATGTGGGTATAAATGGGAAATTGCTTCTGGGCCGTTGCATTGGGCAGAACATCTGCAAGTACAGGGTTTGTCTGTGGGGTTTGGGTCATACCATATACCTTTATGTGAAACTTTGTGCTTTGCTTGTCCCTTAAGGAAAGTAATTTGGCATCATGATTTAAGTGCGAACCCCTACAGAAAACTTGTCACTGTGATCTGACATGCAGCGTAGCTTTGGTCTCTGACACAGCATTTCTTTGGTGTACTAGCAGTGCAAGTTGTTGGACATTTCATTCATTTCATTCATTTCATTCTACTGAACTATGAATGAAAAGATGTACCTTCTATAAATCATATATCACATTGTAGACAGTTTTCAAAAGAGAGACCATATGCTTGGTGAAGTTGCAGATTAGCAGCTAATGGATCATGTCTTATCCCACATAATGGGTTGAATTTTGATCAATGAAACAATCATTGCCCTAGGGAAATGCAGTTATGGGGATCATCGTTTATGTGTGAAAGAGGGAAACTGGCTTTAGAAAACTCTTCTGTAGGAGATGGGCTTGGTCCAGTTCAGAATGGAAGTAAGGCTGATTCTTTTTCAACTGGCATTGGGCACAATCAGTCCTCCTCCATAAAGCAGAGCCAAAACATAAGCATAACTTAAAAATGCATACCAGTTCGATAAATATGTGTGCATGTGTTTAATTGGGGTTTTTTGTGAACCAGGGTCTTCATTCTGCTGGGATTTGCTGCCAGGCAGTAAAAGATAGTACATCAAGTACTGATTACACTTAAGCTTGTATGATACTCTATTAATAAGCTGATTTTATTGTCATCTTTTGCCTGCTAATAGATCTGGCTGTTGTAAGTTCATTTTCTTGTAATTGTGATTGATGTTATTGAAGCTGTGATGCTTTTTTATAGCACATTGAATCAAGAAGAGGAGATCAGCAGAGCTCTTGTGGTACCCTGAGAGCAGTATCAGTAAATGGGCCATTTGTTCTTACAGCCTTTTTTGGCGCTGCTGTCAAGTGGTGGGGAATATAAACAGCAGGTTGTTATCATGGCATCATCCTTGATTCCAGGCTCCTACGTATGGGTACATGTGTCAGTACTCACAGGCACACAAAATACAGTGCCTGTGTGGGCGCCGGGTAAAAGTGAATAGGTTACTTGGAGGGATTTCCCTCTGTGTTGTGATACTGGCTTAGCTTCACCGATCCACCCAGCAAATGCAGTGCTTAGCCTTGGATAACTTGCCTCAGAAAGCTTACTGGCTCTTAGAAAATGGAGCTTCTCTAAGCACAGCCTTAATGAGAGACTTCATCCTTTGCATCATTGTTTTCATCCATTTGAAAGTCTGATCATCTTTGTAGGAGGTGAAACTTCTCTTTGATGGCCTGCTTGTTTGGCATTCAGTGGTCTCAGGAGCTTCACAAACATTCAGCAGTTGAGCCTTTCTGTCTTCCAGCTGGTACTTTAGTCCTCTCCTGCTGGAAGAAAAGCTAAGCCACTGAGACTTTAAAAACAGTACTGACTTTTGTAGCAGGGACAATTTAGAGATTAAAAATTAAAAGTAACTTCAGGTATTATACCCCTCACACAGATGCTGTTTTAATTCTGGTGGCTTCAATGACCATAATTATGTATTTTAAAAAGCCTTTTTCCATCTCTTCTGGCTCTGGAGGAAACATGCAAAGTAAGAGAGGCAAAGTGTGGGCAGGGGAGAAGTATATGTTTTAGTTCAACTTTTAGTACATGTTAAGCTCTTAGGGCTTTATCTGGGAAATGGCTCTGGGGCCAGGCATTGCATGTGGTCAGATGTACGTGTCTGTGCTGACAGAGCCAGTGTGTGGAGGCAGAGGCAAAGACTGCTCATATCCCTATAATCCTACTCTCTTTTTGGCTGGAATTGCCTCAAGAAGGGCTGCTAGGTTTATGGGCTCTGTTTCCTCTCTGGTTTCCAGGCCCAACAAAGTCCTTGCTGTGCAGCAGCAGCAAAAGGGGCAAGCGCCCACTGACGTGGATGAGGTGCTCCAACCAAAAGGATGTTGGAGAGCAGAAGGGGTACCATGACCACTGGTTTAACAGAAGACAGCTGCTGCCACCGCGTTTTGTAAGGGGCCAGAACCTAGTCATGCATTTAACATATGTCTTGAAAACTCCTGTTGGGGGTGGGGTTGATCCATTTGGGGAGCATGGAGGAAGTCTTAATTTCTTGGTCCCGATGGGGCTGAAGTTAATGCTGACTTACTAAATCTTGTTAGTAGTTTTGTGAGCTTTGAGAATGAGCAGTTGTTAGGGTCCTGGCAAGCTTTAAAGAAGAAAGGTTGAATATGGGTTGCTTTTAGTTCCTGGGACAGCAAAGTGGGTGTTTTCTCTTTTGGCACGAGCATCTTACTCTTCTTGCATCTCAGACTGGGTGCCTGAGTATCTTAATGGACCTTCCCTTGCTGATCATGTCAGATCCTCTGGCTTGCTTAAATAAATCTTGCCTACTTGTCATCAGAAGAGTGGGTAACTCTTTTCACTTGCAAAGCAACTGATTATGTATCTATAGAGCATCCTTCTCTGGCCCCAATTAGAGGCTGAAGCCTATGTGACTTGACATATTTTGTGAGCAAAGGCTTGGTAATTGAGCGTGTAAATGTGTAATTGTCTGTACAATTATCCAATTGATTCTCTTTTCTTCTTAGTTAGCATACAAAAACGGGAGCACAGCTATGCAGGTGGGCAGATTTTCCAAACCCGGATGCTTAAACATGTACTTCGAGCATACGGATGTGAACACCATTAAAAAGACCAATCCAGTTGTGTAACCTCCTCTTTTTCTTTTGATACGGTGGTATGATAATCTGCATATTTTCATCAAACTCTGTCACATAACATAGTTTCTGTGTTACCTCTGTCCTTTTTCCTGGTAAGTATGTTTCATTGGGCAGTTACCACAGAAATTGTTCTGAGGTTGCTGTTAATGTGATGGCTTTTAGTGAAGCGCTGTCTTCTGCTTGCGATAGTTGGTTCTATAATACCTTTTAAATATCTTCCATATGAAATTTTCATTTTAAATGTGTTGGGATTTTATTATTTTGGAGGAAAGCCTATTTAAATAATGGGATTTGTTAGCAGTTGCAGTCCAGTGCAACTTCTGAGAAGCAAAAGATGCCATTAAATTGCAAATAACAGGAGGCTTGACGTTTTCTCTGCCCTTGGTGATTTCTCTATTTGGAAGCTGCTGATTTGCAGAGAATGAGAGATCTGGCAGCTTTGACCTTGCAAATCTTGCCTGTTGCAGTGAATAAAATCCCAAATGGCTCATGTTTGAGGTCTGCAGTGTTCATTTACTGTGAAAGAAAACACAATAATGCTGCTTTTCTTTATAACGTGTCCTTTCATATAGAATTAAACATTACATTCAGTCTTTTTTAGATGGCTTTAAAAGAAGTATACAGGAAGGTAGTTTCAGGAGCATGCAAAAAAGTTCCTGAGTAGTGATAGAACTGTGCCATGGATGTGTACATGTGGTTGACAACTTTATCTGGCCAAAGGAAGTCTGTTCATATCAATAAACTCACAGAATGATTTGGGTTGGAAAGTCCAACCCCACTGTCATGGGCAGGGGCATCTTTCAGTAGATCAGGTTGTTCAAAGCTACATCCCTGCTGGTCTTGAGCGCTTGTGGGAGGCTTTGCCTCCCAAGCTCACGGCAGTGTTGTAAGTAACGCCTCGGACAGGGTTGCAGACGGCATCAGAGTTGGGGATGCAGTTTTAGTCTGAGTGACAACCACTTCCCTAACGCCCTTTTCTCTCTGTTTCTCTGCAGATGTCGCTCCTATGAGGATTGCTGTGGTTCAAGATGCTGTGTGAGAGCTCTCTCTATCCAGAGGCTATGGTATTTTTGGTAGGTCAGGGTGTTTGGGAATTTTATGTCTGTCCTGTTCTCGTTTTGTTTGTAGGACTTAAATCAGGGTGTTGCCAGCCTTAGTATTTTAAAGTAGGGTACAAATATGCACTGTCTGTACATATAAATGCAAGGAGTTTAGGGTTTTGCGTAAAAAATCACCTGATGTAGTGAGAAAACATTTAAAAATAGAAGTTCCTTGTTTCAGGTTGAACTTTCCTGCTTCTGCATCCTGCTAGGCTGTAGAAGCAGCGGTCCCATTATCCAGAATTGCTGAATTCCTTATGTCTGTCCCACCTACTACCAAGCAGCAGCATTTGTCCACTTTTGTTGGGTACTCAGTTTTAAAAGAGGATTGTATGAGGAGGACTGTGTGTTTAGGCAGGGCTTAAGATAGTCCTGCCAGCTGAACTGAGGCTTCTATTAAAAAGGAAGAGAAGTACATTTATGACTATGAGGATTTTGCTGGAGATGACAGCGAAGGGAAAGAAGGCAGGAAAATCTGAGCTTGTGAAACCAGCAGCACAGTAATCTAGATAAAGCTTAAACTAAGCACTGTTATGTGCATAATGAAAAAAATAAGGTAAATTCATTTTGGAGAGGAATTTAAGAAAGCACCTGAATAAAACCTTCTTATTGCAGTGGAGAGAAAGCAAAAGCTCTCCTAGAAAACATGATTTTCAGGCGTTTTATGTAGAATTTGATTTGAAGACTGCTTAAAAGAAAAAAAAACATTCCTTCAAAATGGAAATTAATAAACACTGTAAAAGAGAAGCCTGATCATAATACAGAGATTTCCTGAAGCTGACTGTGGGATTTCGGTGTACAATCCTCACTGATATAACTGAGGAGTTCTGCATCTCAGTCCCTGGGGTGACATCGTAAATCTCTGTTTTTCTGTTCAGAACAAATCCTTTGCAGGAATGCTGCCAAAAGGGAATGTATTAATATAGGCTTACGGAAACAGGACCTCCTTCTGCTCTTGTTTCCACTCTAAAAACAAGGAACAGAATCTGGCCCTTTGCATGAAATAACCACTCACTGCCATGCAGTGTCACACTCTTCCTCTTGGGCACTTAGAAATGCTCCCGAGGAGATAAACGTGCCTTTGGCCAACTTCAGTGGCCTCTGGCCAAATTCCATCCTTTCCAAAAGAGCACAGTTGGCACTGCCTTCCAGTAAAAGTCCCTAAAATGAGGTGGCAATTACAGGCAGAAGAACCATTTGGGTTTACGGGGGCTTGATTCAGTCACTAGCATATCTGATAATGGATTGAGGGAACAGTGAAAGCCACTGTCTGAAGAACAAAATCTTCTGATCTGCCCTTGCTGCATATGGCTGTTTCCATGGCACCCAGGCAGGGGAATGATGAGGACAGAGTAGTCAGGTTGGGAAAGGACCTGAGAAAAGAAGAACTGAAGCAAAATGATGTCCTTTTCCTTGAGAATGTGTATTCCATCTAGGAAGCACAAAGGAAAGCTTGTAAGCTTCAGTGCCAAGTGCTTCAGTCTTCTGGCTTGAGGTTAAGTGACAGCTACCATATTTCCCATGGGAAACAAAATTGCAGTGTTGAGTAATTTAAGAGCCTCTAAAAATCTTCTTTTAAGGGCAACTGCTGCAAACCTGGCCAGCCTGAATGCTAAAAGCGTGAGGCTTATGTCCAAGATGCGTAGTTTGAAACTGTACCAACCTGTAATTTCAGTTCAGCATCCTGGTGGCAAAGATCAGGTGTGAACCTTAACTTTCCAAAAGTTCAGGGGCATTTTAGTTTCGGATTTCTATTTTACATAACAGAAAATATTGGACAATAGTACTAATTGCTGAAGAAGTCTATAGTATATCTGTGCCTCATGAGTGCTATCTCAACTGACATAAACCTTTTTTCAAGAGACAATCTATCTAAGAAACCCTGATAAAAGTCATAGGCTGATGACTGATAGATGGCACTCTTGTTTCTCTCAGTGAACAGTCTGGGTATGAGAGCTGCCTATATGCAGATGGGTTTTGAGTTCCCTTTTCTCTTTGCCGAGGTTCCTTTTGATGATGGGAGTTTTGTTCTGTTGCGGAGCTGGTTTCTTTATCCGAAGGCGGATGTACCCTCCTCCACTAGTAGAAGAACCTACTTTTAACGTGTCTTACACCAGACAACCAGTCAACACTGCATCAGGTCAGACACAGCTTGTTAAACAAGTTTCACTAATTGCTGATATTTGCCAAAGTATTAAAAAAGGAAGGGTTTGGGGGTTTTGTTTGTCTAGGTTTTAGAAACTGGGGGATTTGGACAAGGGATTGCACTGCATGAAGCCATGCAGCTACCTCTTGTGATGAGTGGAGTCTTTGCCTTTCAAACAGCATAATTCAGCTGCAGTGTACTGAGTGGTTTTGAAACTCAGAATGACAGGACTTTCAATTCCCTTCTGTTTTGGTTCCTAATACCTTTGCAGCTGTCTGTACATGCATGGAAGGAGTGTAGCAAGCTCACACTTTGCAGCATAGACAAAACAATAGTGAAATGATATCCAAAATGAACAGTGACATGAAGAAAGATTTTAAAATTCAGTTGGTAGCATCTGTCAGAAGTGAAGGAAAGCCAGGCGTTTTTCTTTCACAATCTGGCTATCAAGTATTCTCCTTTTGATTTGCCTTCCATGCTCTGTGATACAATTTTTCTGCAGCAGAGTGATCATTCTCCCGTGTTAGTCTGATTGCTGTCTCTCTGGCCAGTAATGGCTGTGAGCAACAAGAGGATCTACCTAGAGATAGCTCCTCTGACAGTACTGCTTTCTAAATTTGTTATTTCTTCCCCTCTAGCTATTAGATATCCCAGTTGGGAGAATCCTGTGAAGTTAGGCTCACCTGTGAGCAGATGTTTGTGCCTTGTGGGAGCATTTTAAATCCAGCTCTCTCTGGTTGGGAGATCTTTTAAGTGCTGAGACTTTGAGTGCACACCCTGGTGCTTGCTTTCTTCCTGCCTCATCAAGGCCAAACAGAGACATTTTTAACCACTCTCCAGATTGCATAAGCCCGTGATAATTTGTGCCAGCAAAAGTACACATGCAGGCATACTTCTACACTGACACTTCTGCTCCCAGGCTGTTATTTTGCTGCACATTGTATTAGAGGGAGCTGAAGCCAGAGCATAATTACCTTTCCTGACAACTGATTCTTTTAATTGGCAGTTTGGTTTTGTTTCGTATTGATTTGGAAGTGGTAGTATAACTGGTTTGAAATGAGAAGGATGATCTCTCTGAAAATCTGGTGCTTCAAACCTCTCTATCAGAAATCGCCTTCTGAGCCATGACATCTCTGTGCAGTACTGTGGCTGCATCAAGGCAGCCTCCTTAGAAAAGTGTTCTAAAGCCCTTCTAGCTACCTGTGACTGTGAGTGTTGTGCAGAGATGCAGCATTTGGGCTGCCCCTGCTGTCGTGCCAGCTATTGCACACCCCTGTGCCTTGTGCAGGCTGTGGAAATGCTCTTTTTTGCGTCCTTAAGCACGTACTCATAGACACACATTTCCTTGCTCTTTCACAGGTCTAAATGGATAGAAAGAAGTTACAGACACAAACTGATGCTTTATTCACCCTCTTTTTGTTTAAATCCTAAGCACTGGGTTTTTTTGTAGGGCTTCCATTCTGCATCTGTTTTTCTGCTTGACTGAACAAGTATTTCCACAGAGAGCATTTATTTTTCAACAGCTGGGGAGGAGCCAAAGTAACTAAAGTCATACTTTGAAGCCTGGAAAATAACCTCAAGATTATGTGAACAGGGACCATTTTTGGCTGGATTGGCACATACCAGATTTAATTTTAGAGCAGTTTTATGGGGTTTTTGTGACACTTCATGGAACACAAGTTGTGGGTAAATTATAAAATGAGCACAAGTCAGTCCCTTGATGACCTGTTTATGCCACCTGCATCCAGACTGTTATTACTGTTACTTAAAAGCTTTGGGCTCTGAACTAACCCCACCAATTTGGGTCGTTGGTTGGGTCTTTTTGCACTTTAATCCTAGGAATATTCAACAGCAAAAGCAATGGGAATTAGTAGTCAAACAAGTTCGCATATTCTGCTAGCTCCTCTTCCAGGTTTGCTGGCAGTAGCCAATTCAGTGGTGCAGTGGAACACTTGAAATGGGGCTCCTTGCCCATCTCCCTCCTTCCCTGCAGCATCTCCTGCTGTCCTAGCAGCAACCTGGAAGTGGGAGATGCTTTTTCTGTGGGCCTGAGTGGGAAAATGGATTGAACACCTCAAGCAGTAGTTTGCAGACCTCGTGATACCTTTCATTTCAGTCCTAACCCATACAGCCCCAAACTGGCAGTTTAGGTGTTAGGAAAGGTCATGTTCCTTTGTAGACACTTAGAGAAATACTTATTGAGCTGAACCCATAAGGAAGTTGATACTCGGGTGCTGTTTTCTGCTGGGTTTAATGAACTGAAAATATATCTCAAAAGACTGGTGTCCGCACTTGCCCCCTGCCTCCCCTCTCCACGTTTCAATACTACACAGAAGTTGTAAACAGGTATTTTCCTAGTGAGCAAGCTGCAGTGAGCTACCTCAACCTCTCCCATTTCCACAGCAGAAAAGTGGAGCTAGGCAGGATATAACTTAAACCTAAAAATGCTTAAGGAAAATGCTACAGAAGAGGGTATTAGCTCAAACCGTGGAGAGGTAAGGCTCGGCTCCTGTTCCCAGCCTGCTTCTCCTGCAGCCGTGTGCTGGTGCTACAGGTGGAAGCATCACTGCAGCAAAGGGAAGGAGGCTGTGGAGAAGCTCTCTGCACTCAGGCAACAGAAAAACTGCTGTGGTGGTGTGTTAAAAATTATTGTGTTAAGAAGGAAATTACTGCGTTGCTAATCTGCTTTCCTCCTGAGGGTCCAAACCAAGCTCTCTAGGCAGACATCCCAGGCTCTGGGACAGTTTGCATCTCCAAGCCTTATGGCTTGACCCATCTAATTTGATACCAGGACATCTTTTGGGGTTTGGTACGTAGCTCCTGAATGCTTAAAGTACTAAAGGATGATGAAAGCTTCGATAAGCATGTATTCCTTCTGTAGCAATATTGAGTCCTAGTGTCAGTAAGTCATGGAAAAGAATGATTAAGGGGAAAATCCCTTAGAGGCTCTGTTGTTATAGAAAAACCAGACTAGCTCCAAAAGAAGAAAACCTGTTGCTCAGTCATGATGCTTTGTTTGTTTGTTTAAGTCCAGTTTTATGTAAACAGACAGAAAGGGAAGAAAACTAATTTATATCTTGAGATAGATACACTCTGTGATTTTAATTGCTGGAATTAATTGCTTTAAGTCATCCTCCACCAGCTGCTGCAATAGCTGAGGAGGGTTACATGCCACCTTTGTTATTCCTCATGGCAGCAGGCTCTGTTACCCCTTGTGTTACAACTAAGGAATTCTGCGTTTGATCCTTCTCTTCCTTTCCTTGTCTCTATGTGCTCCAACACCATTTAATCTGTGCAAAGCAGTCTTGTCCCATTGTGTTAGCCAGCCATAATTAGCTTTTACCTGGGGTTTTGCTTCATACATGCTTACTCCTTAGCTTTATCACGCCTAGAAGGGCATCTGTCCATTTGAGATGCACTTTGGCTTACAGACAGATCCAATACACCACAGAATAATCTGAATCCCTTTTGCAAGGCTTGACTCCAGGGTCAGGGTTGCAGTGGAAACCCCTTTGTCCATCCGGGATCCCATGCTTCTCTCTTCAGGCCTGGAAGCTTTTCTATCTAGGGAACTGAGCAGAGCTCACTGTTTTCCCTCTCAGACGGTAGTCACTTGAGGCAGTGGTGCCTTTTGTTGCAGTGGATGATTTCTATTGCATGCAAAATTGAACCTTTCTGGGGAAGTCTCAAGAAGTCCTGCAAGCCTGGGCCTTCTTTGGAATGGGAAAGAGGTGATTCCCTGTCTTTGCTCTGATGAACACCATGAGAAAACCTGTCCAAGCATGCAGAGCACAGGCCCTGGGAGAGTACAACCTGATGCTATTGCTGATACCTTTTCTCTCCTTTCCTCTCTTTCAGGGTCACAACAACCTGGAGTGCCGTATTACACAGATCCAGGTGGACCTGTGATGAATCCCATGGCTATGGCTTTCCATGTCCAGCCCAATTCCCCGCAAGGAAACCCGGTTTACCCCCCCCCACCTTCCTATTGCAACACACCACCTCCCCCGTACGAGCAGGTGGTGAAATCCTCCATGTGAGGACTCGGGCTCTCTGACCTGACTGTGTGAGAAGAAGGTGCCATTGTACAATGACCACGATGGAGGGCATCCACCCTTTTGAACACTTGCTAGTTCTGCAAGTTCTCTCTCCCTCCCTTCCCCGTACCTTCCCCATTTAAAGTTACTTGCAAAGGGGTGATTTTAAAGGGATTTTTTCTTTCCTTTTTTTTTTCCTTTTATTTTCCTTTTTTTCTTTTTTTAGTAGAAGTGGATTTTTTCTTTGTCTTCAAATTGAGAGAAGTTGTCTTTGTAATGCTTTTAATGGAAACCTATATTTAAAACCTGTTATGTCTTTCTCTTTATTTATTGTTCATTTCAGTCATGCGTTTAATTGCATTGTGGTAGGCTATTGATAGCAGCTCTTCATGCAATCCCAGAGTGATGACCCCATAGCACAAATGCCCTCATCTAAGGGAAATGATAGCGAACAGAGGGTAGAAGAGGCAGGGCAATGCTTTTACCAGAAATGGTAACCACCATCTTTGTCTGTTACAATTTTATTGTACAGTTTGGTTCTGTACACAATGGAAAGATGCTGTGATAGAAGTTGCTGTGACTGGAGCACCAGCGTTGGTCGAGTCATAGCGGAGGCTTTGCCAAGTACCCTAGGAAAGGGGGAGTCATTACTTGAAACCAATCATCTAAAAAGTGGAGGACTGGGACTTGACCGGCGCCTGGACTCTGCCTGTGTGACCAGCATCTTGCCTGCCCTCGTTTTGACAGCAGTGAGATTGTGTGAAACAGCTAATGACCTAAGTATTGGTAGTGAGAGGGAGGTGTATAACCTCAGCGGTATTTGTGCTTGTGCCTCTCAATGGAACACTTAGAAACACTGAAACGTAGCTAAGTTTTCTTCCCTAAATTGGGAAGTAAGAAAGAATGGAAACCTGGAAGTTTGCCCCCTTTGTTAATGGTGAGTTTTGTCCCTGAGAAACAGTAGCTTTCATTATGGTCTTACTGCTGCCACAGAGTACAGCTGTCATCTCCAGGTGACACATCTGTAAAACTGCTCTCTTCTCTAGGCTAGGTGAATAAATAACTTTTGGGGGCTGGTGCTTAAGAGCAGTTCCTTGACCTGAGGCAGATGTTTGGCTTTCTGTGGCTCTTAGCTCATCGTGTGTTTTGTTGTGAGCGGCCCCAGGATTCCCAGTTCACCATCTCATGCTCGTGGCTGACTGAGTACCAAGTCAACACCTTCAGATAATCGTAAAGCCCCTTTACGTGTGAGGGCTCTCACACCCATCCATGTCTAGCAGAAATGTGAAGCTGCTGAGACATGACTGCATACGTACTAATGGAACCTTCTTGTGCATACGCAGAGCCATGTTATTAACACATGACAAAAAGAAGATGCCATCACCTTCTGCTTCTGAAGGACCTTCAAAAACAGCATAGCTGAGGGTTAGGAGTCTGATACAGTCCTTTGGGTACCAGGTGAATGCCAATACACCAGCTGCTCCTATGTCACTCCAGCCAGGGCACAAGGTGGTTTGGAGTAATCTGAAGATCTGTGTTGCACAAGGAGCTGAAGCTTTATTGTGCTGTTAATGCATGCCGGTGGCTTATGAGAACTTGTTCCTCAGTTGGCTTTTGCAGAACTGGCAGAAAAGAGCGTCCCTTTCATTATGAAAAACCACTAAGGGTCACTGTTACTAAAAGCTGCTCATGGAGTTGGAGTCATCTGGAGCAGAGCTAGCTTTGGGGTGAAGTAAGCTTTCCCTTACTGTGCATCATAAATGAGGGACAAAGCCAAGTACTTGTGCATGTGCAGGGTAGACCCAGCGAACACTTCAGATGACAAAGTACACTTTATATGTGATGACTGTGTCCATCTGCACACAACAACTGTGTATAGTTGCTAAGTTAGCGTGCACTTGAAGTTCAAAGCTGAATGTCACTGCATGTGGTTGTGTATAACATAATGTTTTCAAAGTAAATCCAGTCGTTCTTTTTCTGTCATGAGAAATGACCACAGACCTCCTGTTAGTAGATAGATGTTGTTAAGTCCTTTTATATTTCAAGATGTATCTGGGACAGCAGGCATTTTCCTGGACACATTCCTGGAAGCCTTTTATAGTGAATTCTTATGCTGTACACTGAAATCCAACTTCTGATGAAGTCTGGCTGGTTTATTTGCTAGTGTTGATGGATGACACTACCTCTTACAACACATGCGCTCCTCTGCGAGCAAACTTGCTTGGCCTTCTGAAAACACACTCTGTGTGGCCATCCATATGGATTACTTGCAAACTGTTTACATGCCTTTCCTCTCATTGCTTCACTTTTGGAAGTTTTTAGGTTTTCCTTTGTTTTTTTCTCCCTCTTAGTTTAAAAAACAAAAAGTGGAGAGAAAAAAGGGAGAAACCCTGTAACTTTCAGTAGGGTGATACCAACAATATGAAGTTTATCAGGAGTGTACATTGCGCGTTTTGCAAGGTTAGGTTGGGTTGGTGGAGGATGGATGGAGCAGAAGTGTAGGTCTTTTCTAGGATAGGAGGAAACGGCCTAAAGGTGCACCAGGGGAGGTTTACAGTGGATGTTAGGAACAACTTCTTCCCCAGAGGGTGCTCAGGCATTGGAACAGGCTGCCCAGAGAAGTGGCGGAGTCACTGTCCCTGAAAGCGTTCACCCATTGAATAGACGAGGCCCTCTGACACAGGTTAGTGGTGGCCTTGGCTGTGCTGAGGAATGGTTGGACTTGATGATCTTAAAGGTCTTTTCCAATCTGGTCGATTCAATGATTCTACCATCTCAGGGGCTTCTGTTGCTCATAAAACTTGTGCAGGCTTTCCTTTGGAATGTGTTTTAGTAAAGAAGGATTGAATGTTGCTGTACCTTTAGCCCTCTTCATTGCTCCTTCCTGAGCTGTGTGTTTGAAGTTCTTTGTATCACTGAGTAGTGTTCAGAGTGTGACCTCTTGTGTGCAGAGCAGGAGCAAAGGGAAGGGCTAACGCACCGAGTGACTGGTACTCAACAGCTCTTCAGCAAGCCCGATGTGAAACACAGGCTACAGGCACACCTCTGGAAAGGGCAGGGTTCCTCCTCACCAGCAGGCAGTGATGACAGGTCACACAGGTAAAGGAAATCCTCATCTTCCAATAGGATTTTACTTGGCAGTAGTAATGCCTTAGGAGCTGCCAACTGCTGCAGCCTCACTGATGTGGTCTTTGTGTGGTGATGCTTCATCTGTTGGGATTCTCTGGGTGCTCCTCCTGCATCCTCTCTCTAACACAGCACATACTTTGGTGCCTCACTGGCAAGGCAGGGTGGTGTTTGCCTTTGGGATCCTGCCATCTACATCAGGAAGTTGATTTAATGTGTTGTGGGGATCAGTGTCCTGGTTCTTGAAGATTAGGGGTGGTGCAGGGTGGGATTTAAATGCCTTAAACAGGGCTTGGGTAGAATCCTTGAGCTGAGCAGCTGAACCTTAGTGGGGGGAGAGCCAGGAACATAAATGTTATCCCCTCAAGGTCCTTTCTTCAGTTATGTGTTCTCAAAACACGTTTGCTGTACGTGTGAGGAGGCAGTGATTGGGAGGAATGTAATACATGGGTAAGGGAACCTTTGAGGTCTCTGCTATTGTGACCCTGGCAGAAATGGGAAGGAGAGAGGGGTTCAGTCCCTTTCTGCCGCAGTGCAGTCTCCAAATACACTGCTTTGAGATCAAAGGCACTACCAGGGACTCTTGGTACACTTACACTTAGTGCTGGTGTGGCCTCCTTCATATGTCCAAGGTTTGTGCAACAATCCCAGGCTTGGGATGAGGAGGGAACCTGCTCTTGCTGCGTGGGGGCAGTTGGATTTCAGCTGGAGGCTTCACTATCAGTCCTGGCTCAGTGAGGAAGAGCAAAGATTAGAAGACTGGTTGTGTACAGAAGACTGGTTGTGTATAGAAGACTGGTTGTGCTCTGCTCTCTTTCCTCCTTGGGAGTCATGCAGGGAGGGAATCAGCAGAGTCCTGTATAGACTTGCCAGGACCTGCCAAATCCTTGTGTGCAGCTTGTGCCTCTCGGTGCACTGCAATCAAATTTGGCTCTGAAGGGCAGTTGAAGGTGGTATTCTGAGACCCTCTGACCTGCCTGGGGGGGCTGCTCTGGTTTGAGTGGGGGGAAGAGGGTGAATACACTTTTAATATCACCTTCTGGTTAGCTCCTGTCAGGAGTAAGCAGGGGTGCAGAGTGACTCCATGGTCATTGTCTGGCATTTCAGATGCTGCCTATCCCAGGAGACTTTGGGAATTAACTTGCCTTCAGCTTTTGGTTCTTCCTCATTCCTTCTTGTACATTCCACACATCTCCTTTCAGCCCTGCAGCAGGAGAGTGATATCTCACTCAAGATGATCCCCGCTCAGAAGAAAAGCAGCAGTGGGGCTTTAATGTCCTACAGCAGGGCTGCAAAGCCTCTTTGAGCAGTCAGGATAGAGCTCACCCTTCAGCCACTGATGACATTGGGCTCACATTGAAGGCAAGAGCTGGCTATAGCCAGAGAACCTCCCGGGCTCAGGAGATGCTTTTTTTCCCCCAGGAAGGTAAGTTTTCTTCCCATAAAGCATCCTCCCTCCAACCTGCTTGCTACCTTATGTACTGTTGAGGGATGGCTCTGTGTTGGTGGTGAATTGAGTTTGTTGCAGTCTGAGGGTTCACGAGGTTTTGCTGCTGCTGCTTCTTCAGCCTTCCAGCAAATACACAGCCCCAGCACTCGCTGTGAGGCTCAGGGCAGCTGAAGCACCGCTGCCAAGGCGGGTGATAGCCCGTCAAGCCAGCACTGCTGGGCTGAGATAGCACAAACCTGACTCATAGATGTTTGTTCCCAGTTCTCCCCTCCCCTTGGGTCTCTCTTCCTGCTCCCTGGTGTGACTGAGTGCCCCATGGCTCACAGGAGAGGGGCGAGTGTTGTCTGGAGCATCCCACAGCACCTTCCATGTGCCTCGGTCATCAGTTGTGCTGTCGATAGGGTTGACAAGGAGGGTACCAACCCTCCACTTCTCTTTGGTGCTGCTAGGCAACTGCGTCCGCATCTCATCACTTTGGGAAAAGCCAATGGAGTGACAAGCTTTTTTTGCTGTGTGGATGGGTCTTCTTTTTCGTTTTCTTCAGAGCCCTGTGACAGCTTCCAATGCTGGGACTGCATTTTTCAACAAGCTCTTCAGACTATGTGAGGAAGCAAAGGAGGTACTGCTCTTTCTTCCTGCATACAGCAAACAAACCCCAGCCCCTCAGATGGGTTAGTTTTATGTGCATATACCCAAGATGCCCTTTTTTTGGCACATGGGTCAGCCAAGAAGTTACAACATCATGTCAGATGGTGGAGCCTTACTGTTTTTTCCTTCTTTAATTTTCCTTTTTCTGATCTATCTAATGCATTGCTTCAGATTCAGTGGGTGAAATAAATGGGCCAGGAGGTATTTGCAGGTCCCATGTAGGAGTCATTGTCCGTCCACCTCTCGATGCCTTGTTGCTGGGGGTTTGAGCTACCTTCTGGGATTCTACAGCACTCTTTGGCTGGGAGTACAAAATGAAGATCCAGCATAGGGCAGTTCCTACAAAATACTTGCTAGGTAATAATGCTGTTAAAGAGGAGAGGGACAACCGGCACGCACTGTCCCAAGCTGCTGTGTGCTGCAGGGTGAAGGGGACACCAGAAAAAGCAGTGGGAAGTGACAAGTGAAGCCCCGACCCCAGTCCCTGCAGATGAAGGTAGCTCCTTAGCTGCACATATGTGTTATTTTGGCTCGAGGTATAGAGAGAAATCACAAGGATAGCTGTGTGTATCTCCGTGGTGTTCTCCTGCTGCTTAACCCCAGCTTATCTCATAGCTGCAGCAGGATTTACAGCAGCCCACTTGCAGATGTCAAGGAGAAGCAGTGGCTGACAACGGGTCATGAGTGCTCCCTGTGTACAAATCACAGCTGCAGTGCAGGCAGAGACGGGGTTCCTGCACTTCTGCATCAGCATGAAACCAAATGGGAGCCAAGTGAACAATTTCACCAGGATAAAGCCTGCTGCATCGAAGCACCCTGATGGGACAGGGCTCAAGTATTACCCGACACACAGCATACAGGCTTCCTCCCACCTCTAACCGACCCTATTTTGGTAGGGTTACATAGAAGTACTGTGTTAGAAGAGCGCCAATGCATTTACCTACCTCTGTTTGTATAGATTATCTTACCTACAGAGCAGAAATGCCATTTATACAAAAAAACAGCAGTTGCTTTCAGTGGTAAGGAGAGCCCTGAGTGGTTCACACAGCTTTGCGCAACACGAACACTGCCCCTTGCTTCGGAATACTTGAGGTTTCCTTCTGTTAAAGCCTAGCTAGAGAAACCCATCAAGTGTTAATGGGTGTTAGTCAGCTGGGCAGAGAGGTTTCATACAGATTTCATCCTGAGGAGGGCCCTGGAGCTGTTCTGAGGGCTGGAGCAGCTCTGCTCTGGAGCCAGGATGAGAGAGCTGGGCTGGTTCAGCCTGGAGAAGAGAAGGCTCCTTAAGGAGAGACTTAAGAGCAGCTTTCAGCCCCGAAAGGGGCTACAAGAAACCTGGAGAGGGGCTTTGGACAAGGGCCTGTAGGGACAGGACAAGGGGAATGGCTTTAACCTGACAGAGGGGAGGCTGAGATGAGCTCTTAGGCAGAAGTTCTTCCCTGTGAGGGTGCTGAGGTGCTGGCACAGGGTGCCCAGAGAAGCTGTGGCTGCTCCATCCCTGTTCAAGGCCAGGTTGGATGGGGCTCGGAGCAACCTGCTCTGGTGGAAGGTGTCCGTGCCTGGGGCAGGTCAGATCAGTGAGACCGCTCTCCTCACAGCGCTGGGGGAAGGAAGGAGTACAACAGGAGGAAAGAAAAAGGAAGACAACCACGAGAATCACGCAAGTCACCACCACACAGTTTGATCTTTACTAATAAAGCCAAAGAACAAAACATCAGCATTTTTTTTCCTCTTTTTCTGCCCAAATTGCATCTCCACTATTAACACTACTGCTTTTTTGCAACAGATAAGACTATTACACACGGACAAAGCAAACCAGGGAATATTAAGACATTTTCCACATTTTTAGTTTGATGTGATTTGTGAAAACAATGCGTTGGTGAAATGCCTTTTTTCACCCTCACACAGTACCCTTTCTTAACTGACCACCCAGATCCCACAGCGCTGTGAGCAACAGGAAGGAAGAGCCACAGGGAAAGTCACATCATGCGGCAGACGCATTATAAGACGCTTCCCAACTCGGTATGTTTCCAGGAGGATTCTGTGGAGAAAGTCAGTGTTGTCCCCAGCGCAGCAGAAGGCTGGCTATGGTACACAAAGAGCTGACAGCTGACTTACTTGCTCCTTGGTTTGAAGGGTGCACTCAACCATCTCAGAAGAGATTAATACCAAGCAGGTCTCCAAGTGTGTGTATGCCTATGGATTTTTTAAACCAGCAAGTTTTAATTCCCCTTGGGCTCCAGCCAGCCAAGATCACCTCCCACAGGTGCCGTTCCAAACTAAGCAGCCAACATGTGTATGTATATATATATATATGTAAATCTCTATGCAGTCACTGACTGAATACTTGGCTGTTGCCCCCCCTAGTGAAGCTGTCAGTACAGCACATGCTTGGGATTTGCTCCAAGCCCCTGTTAACACACCCCAGGTATGGAGGGGAAAGAAGTAAGGGGTGGGGTGATGTGGAACAGGATGAGAGCTGTCACCTGCCTCCTCTGCTAGAATTTGAGAGCCTTCACCCCGGGCAAGGTTCCTCCCTGGCTTTACCTATGGGCAGGATCAGTGATGCACAGGCTGAGAAAAGGAACAGAGTCAGACCTGTGCCATGGAGGAATGTCGTTATTTGAGATGGGATTGTTCACTCTGCTCATTGCTCTCCCTGTCCTTCACTGCTTGTCCACAGCTCTGCTCGGGTCTGTCTCACCCCAGCTCCCTGCCCTGGAGCATCCCTTGCTCCTGCTGCCTTTTCCCTCGCCCCAGGCTGTATGGACGCAGCTGGGTTTGGTGTCTCACACCTCATCTTCTGCCCTTTGCCCAAGCTGCTCCAGTGTTTTAGTCCTACCCGACAAACCAGAAGAGGGGGTCACACTGTGCCATTAAGCTATCCCTGCACTGGCAGAACTGAGTGTGGAGATGATTAACATCCCAATGGATTTGGGAACAGACTCTGTAATGTTCAAGGAAGTCACTTAGACAACGCTGCATTTCCAAGCCTGTCTCCAAACACTGGAGCTCAGCAGATGGCCCATAGGTCACATATCCATTAAAATAAGCACTTGGAATGACAGAGCACAAGGAGACCTGGGGGCCGGATGGCAACAGCTTGAGCAGGTGAGAGCAGTAAGTATATTTACTATCTATCTATCTGGCACATACAAGCCTGCTGTAGGTATACTCAGAGTGTGTCCCACTTCTCCCAAACCAAGAGCCTCAGGAGCACTGGGGGGCAGGTCTAGTATTTCACAGCCCCATCACACCACAATGGGAAGCAAAGCACTAGCAACACAGTTAAAACTAAGGGCAAAGGTCTCTTTCTGTTTGGATTTTAAGATGAAATAAACATCAATTACAGCCTCTAGCAACGGTTTCATAGCACTCATTAATCTTCTGTGGCCTCCACAAGCAGCCGGTATTTATCGCTCCTGTCATACTACATGGGCTAAATGCAGCTGGGCTGGGAGAGGCAAGGAAGGGCCCAGAACAATCACTGCTGTGGTTCAGAAGCCACAGCCATCCTGCGTTACCAGTGTGAGAAACTGCACTGACACCCTTCCTTACTCATTCAGTACTAGATGGTGCAGGACAGGCCTATTAGAAAGCCATGTACAGGCAAGGAGAAGCAGTTAATGCTGTCCCTGCCCTGCTGCTGGTGGCAGTGGGAGGTTACCATGGGTGACTCAACCTGCAGTTTAACCTCATGCCATGGGCTGGGGCCCTGTAGAGGTGGGGAAATAAGCATCCCCATCCTGTTCTAAGTGCCTAACACACGAAACAGGTATCAAAGGAAGCCTCTTTTTCAGGCTTTCAGCAAAACCCTCCCAACAATAGCAGCAAAAGACAACTCATATCCCTTTAAACTTCTCTGAAAACATACCTCTTCACCAAAAAAGGCTGATCTCCATCACTTTAGCTTCTAGGAACTATGGAGGAAAATGAAGAAAAATACGAACATGTTTTTCATCTCTTTAGAAGTTGCCAGCTCAGCAGTGAAGCTGGGCACTGTCCTGCAGCAAACTCTGGCATAAGGTGGAGCTCTCTGGATAACCACACTGCAGAAGGCAACAGTGCTGTTGTGAGTCATGCACGAAGGTACAGGACAGAGTTTCACACAGAGACCAGCTTTTTGCTAACAACAAAAGACTCGAGTCAACAAACAACACCTATAAACATGCAGAGCATGTCAGAGACCTGAAGAAGACAAACACAACAGTTGAGAGAGAGTTCAAAACTTGACTTCTCTTGTCTTACGTCTGAAGCTGTCACTTTAACAGAACTGAAATGTGGCTTCTCCCATTCATGCTCCAATGACTTTACGGTCCTCTGGGGCAGGGGTGGGGTGAGAAAAGGGGTTTATCCATCTGTAAGTTCAGGGTCGAGTTGGTTCGGTATCAGAGGCACTGAACAGTCTCATCTCTTGGCATCAGTTTCCTTTCAAAACGATGTTTTAGCTGTCCTGTTCCACTTTGTTTTCCCTCCTTTGAGGTCCAAGTTCAAATGCTGGAAACCGGGAAGTCTCCGGTACTGAAATATCTGAGAGGAAGTGAATAGCTCCAGCCATGCCTAAAATATAACGACAAAGGGATTTTGTGCATTTTTGACATTAAAATAGAAGAGACGACAGCAAAAGCAACAGCGCCTGTTTGAACACCTCCTCACTAGATCAAATAGAGCCTATAGAAAAGCAAGTTCATTTGTACTGTGCCCAGGAAACCCAGTTTCACTTGAAAAGGTGAATGGCAGAACCAGGCTCTCTCTGCTGGCATCTTTTCAGCTGCACAAACTCAATGTTACCTCAATTAAGAAAGTAAATCCCAGTTTTGGGCTGTCCCTCAGAATGTGAGCAGCTCTTGCTCATCATTTCACTGGTTAAAAAACAAAGGCAAAACTTCATTATACTTGTGATGTACAGATTTAACTGTTCACTACACATAAAGAGGTCATGCAGAGCCTGAAGCACTAACAAACACCAGCATGACCTAGTAAGAATCTTGGGGTGACAGAAAACAAGAGGCACCCTAAAGCAGAGGAGCATAGAAATGCACACTCAGTTTTATAACAGATCCTACTTTATCAACAGTTAAGCACATACAAACAAAGGAACCTTCCTGAAATACAGCACCTGATGCAAATGAAACAAGACACGTGCACATACATGCAGAACTGGACAACTTCATGCACAATTTTGGCTCCCCCCGAAAGACCCCCAAGTTAAGAAACTAAATAAACTGTATGTCAGCATTAAAGCACAAAACATCCTATTGCTGCACTACTTCGCCATCTCAACAGATTTCAAAGCTGTTGTACAACAGGTTTTATGCCTGCTTTTTTCCCCTTGTGCATGCAAGGGAGTTCTCATGAATGAGAATAGTTCTATTTCTCCCCTTAAATATTTGGACAATAATGCAGCATACAGCAGGGATCAAACATATAACTACTTGTATTCACACCTTGGATTGGCTTCTTCGTAAAATAATCCTATTTGGTCTGCTGTAATTTCATGTATTTATGGTAGGTGGCACACTAGGCTCATTGTTCACAAGGCACCAGCACTACTTTAAATCCTGATTCCTCAGGTTTCTCAAACACAAGGATGAACTAAGGAACAGAAATCCTTTCGATGGAAGTAGTATTAGGGAGTGAGTCTGTTTTTAACAGTAGATGAACCCAAAACTGTGAGGTTGCCCTATTTCCCATATAATGCCATGCCGTTTACAACACCATCACTTTACCTTCAAAGAGAGAATAAGGTCGGTCAGGAATACGACATCCATGTGCACCATACTCCAAACACCATTCGGCAAACTGGAGAAAACAAAAAATAAACACATCAAAAGTGGGTTTGGGGTTTTTTTTAGTCATTATTTTGATTTAAGACTGTCAAATGAAAGCTTGAGTATCTGCATCTCTTTAATCCCTATATAAAGGTACATTTCGGTACCAAATGTAAAACAGTGTAAGCAGAGACGACACAGATATCACTGTCCCAGATCAGTTTGTCCCACTTCAACCATGAAAAGGCTGCAATTAGGTTGCAGAAGAGGTATTTCCACAGCACAAGTTTCAATTCCATAACGAAGTCATTAGGTGAGCTGTACTTCTTCCTATAAATCACCCCTGCTACACCGCAGTGACAAATGCTGTGAGAACACTAACAGTCAGTTTCAAGGGCAAAACTGTTCTCATACTATAATACCAGTTTCTTATCTGTCTCTGTGCTTAATTAATCCATGTGCTCAGGACTTACTGTTGATAGTTGCATTTTGGTTTTCTTTCACTCCTCTGCACCAATTTAGAGTATTAAATCTCCAGCTGCCATTACTTAGCATTATTTATTTGCTCTTGCCAAGCCTTATGAAAAATTGCTCTATATACAGTTAGACAATTATGGTCAACATTTTGCTGCAGAAGCCCTTAAATACCATTAAAAAGAGTTCACAGTGTGTCCGATCAACACTGCTGCAGTAGCTACATCAGATATATGACTGACGAATCGCATCTGGGTCAACTTAATAACAACCATCTATCTATTCCTTCTTTATGCCAGAGCATACAGGGGGCTGCAAGTTCTCCATGCATTTCTGTGCTAGGAAGTAAACCACTGCTTATTCAAAATACAGCGTGATGATTCCTGGAAAGCAAAGCACAGAGAGGTCCCTCCCAGCTCCCCCTGCAATTTGGGCAACCTGCTAGCAAACGAACTAGAGAGTTGATCCTACTAACCCTACAGGGTGCTGAAGCTATAGAGTTGGAGTATACGGGGTGTAAGCATCACCCCACAGCCATCACTCTGTTTAACAGGAGGATAAAGGGTGGCATCTTCTCCCTTCTCTCCCCACCACTGTTCTGTTTTACTGGGAGGTGGATTTTTTTCTTCCTTTAGTAAGGGTGTGTGCAAATGTCTTGAGGAAAACCCAGCAAACCCCCCACAAGCACAACCACTGTGGTCCATACTGTTATTAAGAACTAATGAAACATTTCTGGACCCCTGACAGGTATAAATCTTCAAACCAAGGTTTAATCCTCCATGTAATCTTACTGTATATGTGAGGACTGAAAACATTTATGGCATGTTTCCAGACTACAACCAGTTCTTGCAACAGACACATCTTACTGCATATACTGCCAGCGGGGCAACTGCAACAGAGATTTAACAAATGCACCCCAGGCTACTGAAGCACAACCATCATTTACAAGGTCACAGCTCCAGTGCAACTCACAGATCCAGTAAGCCACACTAATCTTGGTTAAACCATGCAGAAAAAGAAAGAAATCTCTTCTAGCAGGATGACATCTGCCATTATCTGTCACACAGACCAGGCATGCTTGCCATCAGCAGCGGTTTAACCACAACACTGAGCAGCACAGAGCTCGGGTGCTCTCTGTTGCATGCAGCCAAGGATGCCACAGCCCCTCTCTCCTCTCCCAGGCAGGCTGAGCCTCCTGGGAGCCTTTCTGATAATGCTGGAGAAAAGCTGCAAGGCCAAAAGCAAGAAGCACAGGGGTCTCTGTGAGACACGGCCTTTCAGGCTCTTCCGGTTCACTTGTGAGTGTTCCACGGCTACTGAGAGGTAACCAGCGACTCCTGGACAGACTCCTTCCCCTGGGCCCCTTGCTTTCGGTGTGAGCAAACACCCCTAAGAGGAGAGCCATCAGGTCCTCCCAGTTACATCCCTTCAGGTACCAACATAACTGCATGCTTGCTTCCCTGCATGCTCTGGCTCAAAAAGAAAAGACTCCAGAATGCCAGACAAACAAATTCCTCTCCCTGCTTCTGGATTTCCCCTGCAAGGGCCTGACTGAATGCCAGAGATGCTAAAAGGCAGAATGGCTGCAGATATGCTGCCAGACCTGACCGTACTGGGCACCTCCAGCAAACAGCCTCTGCCTACTGTGCCACACCTTCTCTCTCAAAGGCATTTCAGGTACGTAACTGAGTTTCCTCCTTTTTTTGGCTTTAAACTAGATACACTTGCTTTTCTCTAGCTTGGTATGGAAGAACGTCAGGGCTCTCTTGGGCCAGAATGCAGCACCAGTGCTGCACAGAGCCACAGAACATGAAGGATGACAGGAAAGCTGGACAGCTACACCAACAGCAACACCTGCTCGGTGCTGCGGCTCAAACAACAGCAGTGGGTGAGCCCACATGTAAGGAAGTCACACATGTGCCATGGGAGTGCTCTAGAAAGCAGGTATGCTTACAGGTATCCTCATGGCGTGACGCTTGTCACATATGTGAAACAAGCAGCAACTTTTTAAAGCTCTGCTGATGGAGGACAGGCTGACAGTGGAGATGGTACTGACGGTAGATAATGGATGGATACGGATGGTAGGTGATTTAGAATACTAGATGGGGCTTGGAGCAACTTGCTCTAGTAGAAGGTGTCCCTGCCCATAGCAGGGGGTTGGAATTGGGTGAGCTTTAAGGCTCCTTCCAACCCAAACCATTCTATGATTCCATGAGTACAACAGCTTTACACACAGCCCAGCTCATCTAAAAGCACCTAAGAAGCAACTCATCAAATTTCCCATTGCAATACTTTTTAACCTCAGCTAAACAGCCATGTCTGCAATGCAAAACCTAACATCAGTGAATTAAGTTGAAAACAAAACCCCAACAAAACAAACCAAAGCTCGACTCAAGTCTCATGAGGAAAGAGAGGCAGAGAAGGCATTCCTATTTGGTAACTGCTAGCACAGGCAGGGCTGACAGCAGAACATGAACAATTCCATTAGAAAAATTCTGAGTGTCATTCTCTGCATTAATGAAAAAATCCAAGTGAGCAATTTAATAACTGCGAGTGAGAGCTCTGAAAGCCCCACACAGGCACTAGTCTGAAAACAAATAATTACAAAAGACTACAAACAACATCGCTTGAGGAGCTGCGGACAACAGCGGATGCCTCAATGGAATAATTAGCGCCACATAACATCAGTCAGTTATTATTCAGGGAGGCTGATTTTCAGACTCAATGTCTGAGTACGTGTTTAGTTCCTTCCCCTTTTCAGAACATTCGTGTGTTTCACATACACAAACTGGGAGCAAGTGACAGGATGCTGCTGTCCCACCAGCAGCACAGCCAGCTCCAGCTCTAGCACACGGCAGTCTGCTCCAATCACAGTTTATTCTTGCATAGGTGTTATGATGTGAAAGGAACAGTGATTCTGCTGGGATGCTGCAGAGCTCACCTTGCAAGCTCGGTAGAGGTACTTTTTGTCCTGAGTTAGGTTATAGAGAGACAAGAAGGAATAGCCATTGCCAGCTGTACCGTGGCAGATCCCATATCCTTTTCTCAATAAGCCTCTCTGCCAGATGACATCACTACAATCCATGGCATCTTTCAAGTATTTATCCTCTTTAAAAGTCTGGAATAAAAACAGAGAATAAACACACAGAAATTAAAACAGTAATGAAAACAAAAGAAGGCTGGACCTGAGCAATGTTTTACTGTTGATGTGGAGTTTTTCCATATGAATTTTGCTGAAATTTTAATAATCCATTCATCACAGACTTGCTTTTCTAAGTTGTTTCTCCTTTCTCTGCATGGGAACAGATAGGGCTTCTCAAGCTTTTGCTTCTGAAATCAGGACCCCAAAGGAAAAATTCAAGTTCAAGACCCTTGGCTCTACAACCTATAATCTATTTGAAGGGTGCATGGCCCTTTTTTGATTCTCCCCTCCATTCCCAAGCCGCAATGTCATTTGATTTGAAATACAGAAATGTAATTCTTGCCTCCAAGAAATGTAACACAGAATACTGGCCATCAAATCTAATCCCAAAGGGCTAGGTCTTGGTCTGCCTGAGCAATTCTTCCTGACTACTCAGACTTGGTTATGTTTGCCTTCAATTCCATGTCAAAAATGCACAAGAATATCTCTTTGCATAGCACAGGGCTCCTTTCTCTGTCACAGCTACAAGTAGGAGCACTCCGGCACCTTGATAAGTATTTGCATCAGAAATACTCAGAAGCATTAGCCAGTTGGACAAAGGACCAGTTTTACAAAGTTTATTGCATCTGAAGTGCATTTTGGACATAGAGAGCCCATAAAGACAGAAGAAAATTAAAGTCATTAAACTGAACTCCACCAGATTCCCATATTTGTAAGGCTACACTTTTGCTTTCTTTTGCCTAAGTCACTCTACAGATCAAGAACACACCAAAACCAAGTAACTGATGCACTATGGTATACTTAGTCCTTTAGCAACAGCTTCCCTGGCAGGCCATTTAAGAAGCAATTAACATGCAAGATTCTTAAATCCATAAGCTTGATAAAGTCCCTCTCTCTGAACAGAGTTTGCCAGCTACTTAGGTGCAGCAATTCAAATTAAGGCCTGGCAACAGCATTTGATTTCCAGGACAAACACTGCTGTTATCACAAATCTCTGTGCTTGGTGTGAAGGAAAGCACAGCCAGCAAAATGTACCCTAATTTTCTTATTGCCTCTCCAAAAAGCATAACATAAGAAGAAAAACATCATATCCCCATCACCTCAAACATAGAAAGAGGCCAGAAAGGCGACTGTTAAACAGAACTTGGCCCTATCCCTCTTATCTCCCAAAAAGTATTTTGTGCTGGGGAAAGCAACACATTTGGCTGACATGGTCTAGGGTGATGTGTCCCTACCCATGTCAGGGGGTTGGAACTAGATGATGTCGAGATCCTTTCCAACCCAAAACATTCTATGAGTCTATGACAAAGAAGGGGGAAGAAGAACTAAAAGAGAAAATAAACTTAACAAGTAGTCTGCAGTGTTAACCTCCTACCACAACCCAAAGAAAAAGCAACTGTGACTGCTGCTCCATGCGGCAATGCTGTAAGAGGTTTACAGCTCACATTGCAGGTAGCAGTAAGAGTAATTATTCCATAAACCAAGCCTGCTCTGCATCAGCCCACCCGGAGGCCGAGCAGGGAATCTGCCAAGGAGGGCTGTCAAAAGCAAGAATCAATTTGCATGAATTTAATTAAATGGCACACTTTCAAATGCCATGCAAATAAGAAGTGCACAACACAAAAGCGAGCAAACCTAGTTAAGGATGGAGAAGAGCAAACAGTAAGCTTGTGGTAGCTCAGCAGTTATACTTTATGCCTTAGAAGATGCCTGAGGCCTTTGCTCTGATGGTAAGCTCCCAAGAGCTCCATTTCATTAATGGTGTAATTTATGGAAGACATTCTTTGGCAAGACACATGGACCTACACTTCTGAAAACCAACACCATTCTTAAAACTCTTGGGATGAAGATTCAAGGAATGTAGGTCAACAGTCTCACCCAGGACTCAAAACTGCTTAAATACATGGCCCTTCTCCAAGAGAGCCTAAAGCCTAGTAACTATCAGTACCCTGAGAAGAACTTTTGCCCACTTACTTACTCTTTACCAACATATCTATGTAAGTATTTTGACATTTTTAGGTGCCTATCCTGGGTTCTGGTTTGAAAGTAGATCTAGATAGATGGAAAATGCAAGCCTTACCATCTAACAGGCCTACATACAGGTCTGTGTAAAAACAGAGGTCTACATGAACATCAGAATGATTCACCTTGTAAGCTTGCATGAGCATGTGGATGACTCCGGGGGCACCATGGCACCAGTGAACCAGTCTGTCGGTCTCATTGCTCAGTGACGATGGGTAATTCCCAGATCTGAACTTCTTATGGCGCACATAGTCAATGCTTGGCTTCACCAGCTCTGTCAGGGTCTCCTGGCCCACATTTGCAATTGGCTAAAACATACAAAAAAGGCACGAAACCCACCAAAACCATTAACAAACTGTATATCAACACTTCATTTTATAATCCACTTTCAAGTATCCTACATACATATCCTTGACCCAAATACTTTGAATCCCTTTGCACAGATTAAATGAATGTCTGCTTACAATACTGTTGTGAAGAGCATTTTTACAGATACTGGAGAGACAAAGAAACTGGGGCACCAAGTTGTTACCTGTCTTACTGGAGGTGACATAGAAAGACTATGGCAGAACTGAGAACAGAATGCGGATTTCAAGACACCCATGCCTCTCTTTATACCTTAGAATAGAGAGAATACTTACAGGAGAAAGATGGTTTATAGCTATGTTGCTCATAATACACACTTAAAACACAATGGGTTTCACATTTTGTTTTAGAAAGAATTAACACAGACAAACCCGCCCTGTTTCCCAGTAAAGGAAGAAGAGTGTAAGTAAGTAGTGGCATACCTGGAAAAGGCTTATGAAAGTTAAGTTTTCCATCATTAAACAAAACTCCCTGAAGCTAACAGCTGCATTTCCAAATCTCAGAAGCAACAGCAATTGGTAGCTAAACATCTTTGTAATGCAAACTCATCCTTAGATTGCTATTCTGAATTTTCTTTCTCATTTCCTACATTTAGTTTACAACCTTGCCAAAAAGAAAACATCCTGCATGCTCCGTATAAATAAATGTATACAAACCCAATATCTGTTGGGTTATTGGCAGTCTACAGCCAAATGAAGAAAAACTCTCCATAGCTGCATTTTCAGTAACCTGAAAAAACAACAGCCTCTATTTCAGGAAAGCTTTGCCAAATTTCTACCTACCAGGTTCCTCAAACAAAGACAACCTCTGCATTTTGTGAGAGGAATAGAAACCTTCAAGCTGTTAATCAGAAATACACCGGAGTACACATCAGTCTGTCACGAGGAATGCCCTAGAGCTGATCAGCTCTCACTCACTGACCTGTGGTGCTGGGTGGCTCTGGGGGAAGTTTTGTCTGGGGCTCCGATTTCACACTGCAGCCCTGCAGCAGAAGGCAAATGGGATGGTACCAGCAATAAATGCCTTCAGTCTTGAGCTGCGCAAGGCAAGCCCAGCCCAGCACATCTCTCCTTGGCAGGTAAATCCAAGAAGAGCAGAGCTTTTTAAAACCTCCGCACCTTGGGCTTTTGAGAAGATCCGAGTACAAGTGAGTTCTTTGCCCAAGCTCCTGAGGTTCCCAGCACCTACTTCCAACCTACTAAAGTAACCCACAGGCACGTGTCCTGACTCTTTGGCCAAGAGAATGATGTGCAAACAGTCATTTTTGCCTCAGAGTCAGTGAAAGGGGCCAGGATTCCAGATTCCCTAGCTAGCACTTCAGAATCCCCCTCTACATCCTGGACAGTGTTATTTAACACTGCCAAGGTCTTATTCCTCCAGTAGCTTTCTGGAAATAAATCCAGCAATACATGTTTCCTCATAAAGGTGTTGTACAGAAATGATGATCTCAGGTGCAATGCAGGATTTGTTATCAAACAAGCACTCAACAAACCATCTCCTGAATTCTTTGTTGAAAAGACAGAAGAATCCTTCTCATTTGGCGTGGGAGGGACGGGGAAAGGATGAACTCAGATATGCCATCTTCTTCTGAGGTGGGTGACTCAACTCTGCATGACTCACAATATTTAATGTACAGTGAAAAGACAGTAATTTAATGCTGCACAAACAATGGCTTTGTGGCAATTCTTAAAAGCAGCAATTATATGTAAAGTTACGATTTTAACAGATAGACTAGCTTCTGCTTAAACCAAGAAGCACTGTGCGATTATTTATGCTATCAGCCTTGAATAGTAAATGAAGGGTGAGAGGCTGCCTTAAAGGCCCAGATGTTTCTCAGAAAATCCAGCAGAGCTAGGGAAGGAAAAATTGAAGCCAGGAAGATATAAGGAAGAAGTTCTTTACTATGAGGGTGGTGAGGCACTAGAACAGTTTGCCCAAAGAAATTATAAATGCCCCATCCCTGGCAGTGTTCAAGGCCAGGTTGGACATAGCATTGGGTGACGTGGTCTAGTGTGAAGTGCCCCTGCCCATGGCAGGTGGTTGGAACTGGATGATCTTAAGGTCCTTTCCAACCTTTTCCAAACTATTCTATGATTCTATGAAGACGAGGGAGCCAGAAGGAGGTAGACATGCTTGCTAAAGAAAGCAGGAAGTGTAAGGCCCAGTAAATCAAAGCAGCCCAAGACCCCAGTGAGCTGGTCACTGCAGAAAATGGCTGTAGTAAGGTTAAGACATTTCCTGAGGAGCAGAGGGGTAGCCACTTCCATAGCAGTCAGCCACTTTCACCTGAGCTGCTGATGGAATTGGTATGAGTTAATCTGAAACAGCTGGGAAGAAATCACAGCATCTTTTGCAACTGAGGAACAGTGGCAACACCAAATACCAGCTCAGTCACTTCTGCAGTGAACATCTGTAGGCAGGTTCAGGCGGCAAGGATGTACAGTCCTTCCACTTGCCTGAAAGAAAGTCATTCTGCAGGAGCTGCTAAGAAAATGAACGTTTATAGAAATGCACAGACTGGCAGCACCTTTATAAACCAGAAACAGGAACAAACCAAATTTTGCAGCTGTATGGTCATCTTCTGGAATGAATCTTAAGGTTCTTTCTCCTGACTGCACAACAGAAGCAAGATACAGAGGGAAGAAACATCGTTCCGAAAAACATCGCAATCCTATGGGAGACTCTCAGGGCAGGAGGGAAAGGATTTAAGTATGGGAAAGAAGAGGTATACAGAACAGAGGAACATGCAGGTATGTAGAAGAGAGTGCTCCTCTCTTCTACATACCTCCTGTCTCTCTCAGGACAACAGAAAGAGGAGAGTGGGGGCACGATGCACTAAGGAACATCAGATTTTTGGGGGAGAAATAGGGGGGATAAGGAAGAAGAACATCTACAGAATAAAAGCATACTGAAGACTAACGTGTGATTAAGGGTAGTCATCCAAAAGCTTCAGGACAGTGCAAATAAAGTCAACAGAGAAGAGAGAAAAGAAGTGGAGGACAGGAGGCACCAGCAGTGCACCCATTTAAAAATAGCAAAAAACTGAAGAGTGATGGATGGTAAGTGAATATTTAGCTGGTCTAACTGCAGGCACCAGAATTAAGTATGAAGATAAGGGAAGGCGCCTCATTGTCACTGTAGGAAACTTCAGCTCCTGGAATGCCAGTGCTTCGGACCACAACTCCAGGGTTTGTTCACTCTCATGTTAGTCACAGTTTTCTTCTAACAGGACCTGGGCTGGCATCTCTGCAGAGTTCTGCGCTGCACAGACTTACTCCAAATTGTGAGACCCTGTCCCAGGCAACACTGCACATGCATGAAAGCTGAAGGTAAGAACCTCTGATGCAAAACCAGAAATCCCTGTGTTTCACCACAGCCTACAGAAGGTGCTCTTACCTGCATGAGCATGTAATAGATCCCAGCCACTCCATGGGCTGCTCCAACATATTGCTTCCTGTGCCACTGGTACAACAGAGGACAACGGTCTGTCTTCCGCTCCTCCTTCGAGAAGTTTTTCCCCGATTCAATAATAGCATCTATTACCTAAGAAGGAGAACATACCCCTTTTGTCTCACTTGTTTTAATTGAGAAGGTTTTGCTTTGTCATAACTAAAACAATAGTAAAAAAAAACCCACAATAAACAGTGACAGAACAATAATATTCAATTCACTTGGATTCGAGTGTTGAGGTAGAAACGGATTTTTCCTAAATGATGGAAATGCCTTTCTAAGTGTAGAAAACTAATACATTAATATTTCTAATCACTTTTTTTCCAGGCCTGCCTTCTCTGGTTCCGGTATCTGTAGAACAATAGTGCATCTTCCCCACACTAAATTCATCCTTCTCTTCACTGAAACTTCTGATTGACGGTGTTTTGTAACAATTTCCCATCCTCAAATACTCCAAAACTAGTTACAGCTTAGATTTCCATGGCTGGCCATGGACTCACCTGCAATGGCCTGTCTCAGTCCTACGTGGGCAGCAGGGAAAGGGGGAAAAGATTAGAGGGATGGATGAGACTGAGTTGCCAGTTCTAGGTTACTCTCCTCTCCAGCATCCCTCTCTTAATCCCCTGAATTATGCAAAGAGTGATTACAGATCCTGTGACAGTGGAGAGAGGACAGTATCTTACCTCTTTGATAACAGACTGTGGGACAGTGTCTGGGCCGATTTCAGTATTCAGGTACAGCAAGGCATACAGGTAACCTGCTCTGCCATAAAGCAGCTCATCTGGAAGTTCAGCATCTGTGCTTATGACTGTCCTGTGTAGCTGCAACAACCTGCATCAGACAAGGAAGGTGGGGAGAGACAGCCTCTTCTCTAGAGTCCATAGTGGACTATGTGTTGTACAAGCCATCAACCAAAACAGAAGCAGAATGAGTGTGAAGCCTCACCACTTCCCTTCCATCATCCCCAATTCTGCCGGCTGTCAGGTTTATTCACAGGAGCCATCCCTAGCAGACAGGCAACTCTGAGCCAGGGCCAGGTGAGTATTAGTGCAATTACCAGGTCTTTGTGCAACAGAAACACATGCAAGCATGCAGGGCAGGAGCTGGAGGAGGCTGGAATGCTACTCCAACAAACAGGGAAACCTCCTGCAACCTCTCTGAATTTCACCCAAATGAGGACCCTTAACTGCAGGTGTGTAAGAGAGAATGAACAAAAGCCCCCAATAGCAGCCTTCAGCATGCCCCCTCCATAGACAACCTGTTGTCCCAACCATATAAGCAGCTCAGTTTTGAAAAGGGCACTGCTATTGTGCACAAGTGTTTAGCAATGGAAAAAAACAAACCTTGGGCTGGCCCACTGCAACTCTCATTTTCTTTGAAGAGACTCCCTGCTATACCAGTTTGCACTGGCATTGAGGTGGAGCAGAGATTTGTTTTCCTGCCCAACCCCTCTCTGCCTCTTCCCCACTTTTGTGATTAAACTGGCAATTAGAGGAAACCATGGAGATGATCACATTTTAAACTGGGGGAGGGGGCAAGACTATCTCTATTAAGACCAAATTCAATTCCCAGATTCCCCCAGCCACCATTATTCATCAGATATGTTAACACCAACATCATGCAGAGCAAAAACACGGACCCCAATGGCTTGTTTATGCTGTCATTGCTTAATACCAGGGCAAAGCCACACACAAAATAAAGATGTTTATATTATCATTCCTTTCTTGGAACTATGCTTTGGATTTAGAATTATTTTCTTTTAAATTGTCTACTGTTAAGTTTTATTATTCAAATCAAACAACTGGACAGCTACAAGGTAAAATATTAGAAGTGCGCAGATTACATTTTGACATCTATAATGTACCACTCATCTGGTGTCAAGAATATATTTGTAAACAAAAAAGGAAGAAAAGAACAAATAAACAAGCTAATCTCCTCTTCAATCCTCCTAGAAATTATTTTCCAAGGAGAGGCAAGACTAGAAGATTTACTGCTAATCTCATTTTGCTATATTCATGCTTCATGCCTCACAGCAACACTGCTTTCCTAGCTGCATCCAAAATGACATGCCCAAGTTTACTGCCAGTTCTAAAAGCAAAAAAACCCACCTAAACCTACCACCCATTTCAAAACTGAGATACTCATCCAGGAACAGCAGCAGAGATTAATCACTCAAGGATTCTAGATTAGAAAGAGACCAATTATATTTCCAAACATAAACCAAAATGGAGATGAAGACATAAGGCCAGTCCCCACATTCTGGCAGGCTAAAGTATGCTGCTGGACAGCTAGCAAGAGGATTGCTGGTGCTGAATGCAAACACCACATGGCTCCAGTGCTTCCAGGCCATCACCAGGACAGCAATCAGCTCCAAGCCAGCAAAGGGACAGTCAGTTCTCCAAGAAAGCTCTACATTTAAATAAGATTTCTGAAGATGTTTGTTACATTTAGATTACTTTAAAAGAGGCTGGGATTTTTTCAGGCTACCCTCCCTATGCTCTTACCTAACTAAAGCCCCTGTCTTTGACAGCTCAGCAAATACCTCCTCTTGGTTTTCTTAAACCTTTGTTACAAATCAATCCGATGTACCATGTTCTTGTCTGGATGTTTACAGATCCCTGCAGCTAAGTGTTTTGATAATGAATCTACAATTAAGACCCACTCTTCACAGAAAGCATCACATACTGCACAAGCACTACATATTGTCGATGACAAGCATGCGGCTTTTGTTAAATGTCACTTCAATGTGACAACATCAAAACGTGCAGGCACTACAGATATGCCCAGGACATCCTGTCCTTACAGCGATAAGAGGACTCAAGATAACCCACTAAATATGAATCAAGTGTAAGCCAGCTTTAATAAAGATAAAGCCTGTTTTGTATTCTTCTAATGAAAATGTATCGGGAAGAAGATGTCTCCATTTTTAATCCTGTCCTCCAAAACTGCTCACTTGCTAATGCTACTGAACCAACACTCTCCACAATTTCTGACATCAACCACTTACTTGGCAATGCATTCTTTAGACTCAGTGTCGATTTTCAGCTTGTGATAAACCACTGCACCCACTGCCAATGGCCCAGCATCACCACAGAGGAAAGTAACTCTTCTGCCGTTCAGATTGCGAAGGATTCGCTTCACATAATCAAGAGATCGCTGCAAATGGCTCTGGTTTTTCGTCACACGGTACAGTTGAAGATATAAGAGGGCAATGCCTGGAACAACCACGTGAAAGGAAAAAGTTTGATTTACTTCTCCTTTTAAGTATACCATATTCCCCGTATTTAGTGCCTCTGAAACAGTAACTCAAATGCAAACAAGTATTTGGGCAACTGAAACATGCCAGTCAAGGGTGTTGCTTGGGCAAGGGGAAGGCTTCAGGTCATCTGTTTTATTACACTGCAATTTGGATAGTGACAAAACTTTTAAAATAAAAAAAAAATTAACAGACTGAAACCCAACAGTAGACTCACAAAGTGCAGAGAATGAAGAAAATCCATGACATAGGCACCACAGCTTGGAAAAGAAGTCACTGAAGAGTCAAAAATTGGGGCTAGCAAACGTGTGTAAGACCAAGTACATAGACTGTACAATACTCATCTATTACATGCAAGAAGTGACTTATCTTCCATTTGATTTACAAATAGATCTTTAAATGAGCTTTTGGATTCAACTTGCCTAGTTCTTTATAAATGTATTCCACAACATGATTACGAGCTTCTGCAAGCTAAGCTGGTTTGTGAAAGCCAGAAAGCAAACAAGTCCTCGGAGAATGACAGAAGGTTATTATTAAGCTTCACTCCATTAAACTCATTACATAGTTTTGCATTAAAACAAAACCAAATCTTAAACATTTCAACAATATAGACTGAAAAAAGCGAAATAAATCCATTCCAGTGGAAGGTTATTGGTCAATTGCAAGCATATATGTGCAGAGGGAAAACCCTTACCGCCAGACCATACTGCACCTCAAACTCATTTCTGAACTCTCCCAAGCTACAGCTAAAGCTGTGTAGATATAAGGCCCACTTAGCTCCCCACAGAGGCCATCAAGGAGCACATGAAGAACAGCACAGAAGAATAGTGCTGATACATCCTCAGATGTTCCTTGGACTGGAATAACAGGCCTTTCTAGAAGGGTCCAAGAGGAGAGCTGCAGAGCCCAATAGAGTGGTATGGGAGCTTGTGCGCTATTTACTGGGATTTCTGTAACCCTTTTTTATGTTGCAACTCATATGTAGATATCTGGACTTGAACAAAGGATGACCAGAAACACAACCATAAGGCCCAGTTCATCCAATCCTTCCTCATGCAACACCCTTAAAATGGCTCCTCCAAGATGTCTGGCACATACAAAGAGTACTTGTATAAGAAAGATGAACTCTAACCTGAGTCTCACGATTGTTATGTGCTAACAGTACATGCTCCAAGATTTTAAAGATGCTTCATGAAGTACAAGCCAATGCTCAGGATTGCACTGCCAATAGGACTGCCTAGACCTGGTACATAAAAGCAGGGCAACTGGTTTAAGCATTACTTTTACTTTCTGATTTGCACTCTAGCAAAATGCTGCAAGGAACAAACTGGGAGGAAGTATTTGCACTAAGTATTTTAAAAGCCAGATCATTTAAGCATTTTTATTCAGAGTTATTTCCACAGGAGCCTTGAAAGAAGTTTACAACTTGGAACAGATGCAATTGGTGATCCTTTTACAGGGTGGAAAAACCCCGCTCTCATTAGATTGCGTTACGTGTTCATCTATATTCTTGTTTTAGCTAATGATAGCTGTGTTACTTTTAGCTTATGACTCATTTTCAGCATGTTCTGGTTTATCAGCCGTAACTTCAGTTGTCAGTCACAGTGTCAGAACACAGCTCCCTGGGAGCCATTCTGTAACGTCAGTGCGAGAAAGCCCACCACTGGAGATCATCTACACTCACTTGGCAGCCACGTGCTTTCAGACCTTGAAACACATCTACCTTTAAGTGTGAGTTGTCTAAAACTTCCCCACCCATCCACCCACAGCACCACCTGTACCAAAACATCAAGAAGGCGGCAAAAAAGATGGTACCCTTTCATTGCCAGAATTAAGCCTCAGCATGGTCAAAGCCTGAACAGTTTCCCCAAGCTGCTTCCCCTCATGATACCAAGATAGAAGAATAGATCTCCTCAGGGCGCATTTCAAACATGCTGTGCTAAAAGTGGTCTCAAGAGCGAGCTAGACAGAGCAGGAATAGAATGTGCCACTGTAATAGCAAAGTGGCACTTAAGAAGCCTAGATGGAAAAGCATGTTGGCAGCTTGAAAAGCAGTGGCTGTATCAGGCTTGTCAACTGCAGGCTCTGCCTGAAGGATCCAAAGGGCTCATTCACATTTGGACATGGATGATGGTGCCTAGCAATAACCAGCACTCACACATGCCTGTTTATCTTCATGAATTTCACAATCTCACAAGGCCGCCTCCACACTCCCCCTCCTCACACGTTCATTTACCATTTTTGTATAGATAGAACAAGCAGAGCCAAACTATCCATATTTCAGATTTGAACGGAACAGAACACCTCCCCCCCATGATTAGAACATGCTGTTACCATTAGCAACTGCTAAGTTGAAGAGAAAAAGGTGAAAACAACTTATTTTAAGAAAAGTTTAAAGAAACGAGGCAAGTTGAAAGAGCGAACAGCCTTAGAAAATCTATTCCTTTAGCAAGACAAAGATCTCCATACACAGAAGCCAATTATTCCCCTGTAACTTCATCTGCTGAAATCATTCCAGACAGTAGCAACCTAGAATTCAGACTTAAAAGAAACCAACTCACACAAATGCCTCTATCAGAGTCTTTCTGCCACCCTTGTGAGAGTATGAGAACCTCCTCCTGTGAATAAACCTTATTACTTCATTCAAACTCAAGCTTTCTCACCAGTCCAGCCAGTATAGGCAGAGCAGTCATGTGGATCTGCTGTCTTTAGCCCTTCCTCCATTTGTTGCAGAAGGTCCTTGATTTTTGCCTGGATCCGTTTTGAGAATCGAGCACTGACCTGAAAACAGCAGACAGGAGTGAGTCAGAAAATGAAAGAATCCAAGAATGCAAACTGTCTGCTCCACTTTCCTGTCCGGAAAAAAAATCAAATCAAACCCAAAAACCAAACAAATAGAAAATAACTAGAGAATAAATACTAAACACAGCCACCAGCAGGGTCAAGAGGGTTCATCTTAACTGTGCCCCATGCAATGCGTTCTGATTATAAACTAGAGTAAGTTACTAGCACCTACATTAGACAAAAATCATCTGAGGATGCTTTAAAGTCCCACAAAGAGCAGCTATGGACACTGTGACAAGCATGTAATTGCATCCTGCCTCTTATCTCAGGCTCTTAACCCAGTAAGAAAAGCTTCTCTGAGCTCAGTAAATGGTAAACAGAAACCAACAGAAGACAACCATCTGCTGCCGCTCCACAGGGCAGTGATACACTGAGGGACCTGGTACCAAATTCACATTATGGATGAACACAGCACAGTGAACCTACAAACCCTGTGTACAGGTGCTTGCTCTCATCACAATGTTCTTGCACATCCGCTGTGGCACTACAGAGCAGGAAATAGCTATAGGAAAATAAATGCCCATACTTCAGACAGTCAAGTCAAAGTCAAGCCAAGCTGACATCAAGTCAAGCTTAATGATGTGCTCAATCACATCATCCATGATGTATTCCTATTTTCTTCTTAAATCCAAGACTTTTTTTGATGTTTGCAATCAGCACTCACAAGGCAGGTCATCTAAATGCCCTTCCTCCTGCTTCTTGCTCTCTCCTCTCTCCAAAACAGGATTGACATGCCTTGTAATGACATGAGGTTGTTAAATGCAGCGATGTATGAAAAACTACCGGAAAGAGCTAGACATAAAGAGGATGAGTTAAAAGTAGCCATTAGCTTCAGCTCATGCATGAAGGTGAAGAAACAGATGTTTGATCTTTTGCCTTGCTTGCTTTTACTTATAACAAAGAAAAGCTTACACAGATGAATAGAAATGCTATATATGAAATACAGCAGGGGACACTACTCTTGCCAACATTTCTCTCCCATTAGAATCATAGAATAGTTAGGGTTGGAAAGGACCTTAAGATCATCCAGTTCCAAACCCCCTGCCATCAGCTGGGACACCTCCCACTAAACGATGCCACCCAAGGCTATGTCCAACCCAGCCTTCAACACCGCCAGTGATGTTTGCTTCTCAACTGTGTTCACAACTTCCCTGGGCAACCCATTCCAGTGCCTCACCACCCTCACAGTAAAGAATTTCTTCCTCATATCCAA
>JANRGW010005311.1:0-27333 GCA_024733675.1 Psilopsiagon aymara | reverse complement strand
GGGTGGCATGGTTTAGTGGGAGGTGTCCCTGCCCATGGCAGGAGGGTTGGAACTGGATGAGCTTAAGGTCCTTTCCAACCCGAACTATTCTATGATTCTATGATTCAGTATTCCACCCTCTTTTGGTTGTTGCTGGTTTTATAGTGTTATGAAGGTTGGAGTCAGCCGAGATTTATATGGTGTTAATGACATTCTTATTTCCAGTGACATGATCAAGTAAAAAAAAATTAAAGTGACCTTTTCAACATCATTTTTCCACCTTCAGTCACTACTGAAGAGCAGTGCTGGTGCAAGGTTTGTTTCTTTTCTCCCCAGTTACATAGTCATAAATTTAGTCTGGGGCGGCAGACAGTTCTTCCATGCTTCTTTCTCTCCACTTGTATGCCTTGTTCCACAGAGAGACATTCATGTATCCTCTTGGTAAAAAAAACCCTTCATTTTGTGCGGTGAAAAAGCAGTGATTGTGTGAAACCCCAGACTTGGTGTCAATACCTCCAAGTGGAGTGATCTGATTGTAGAATGAGGCTTTTCTGCAACGTGTAACAGAATCAGAAGGCACTGGTTTGTGTATGATAATAGAGTGGAATTCTCTGCCTTTCACTTTCATTGTAAGTCCCTAAAAGATATAAAGTCATTGCCCAATCAATGAGTGATTGGTTTATGAGTGTTTTATAAATGACACATGCAGTGCGTTTCTGGTCAGTGCCTGTCAAAGATGCAGGTGTCCACATCCTTTTGTGACCAACAGCCTTCATCTCCCATCACTAAAACTATCCCAGTTCAAGTCCCCCTGGGACTGAAAGTCCTGCAGCTCGGGTTCTCTTCTCTTTGCCAGGACTGGTACTCTGTGAAGGAAGTTTGAAGCTGTTAATGGAGTGGAAGGAGAAAGCAGTAGTTGTTTATATACTGGAGTACAGAACTTTGAACTAAGTATTTCATTCACAAGAAGACTATGGAAAGTTCTAATAGGAAAGCCCATAACATAAGATTAATTCTTTTTGTGAAGAGGAAACCTGAAAGTATGTACATTTACAGCCTCAGGATAGCATTATGGGATCATTCAAACCAATAACTATAATTTTCTGACAAACTCTGAGCTAATTTTTTCTTTTCAGACTTGAACATAGAGCTTTTATGTTTGTTATGAAACAGAACCTTAGAGGCACTTCAGAGTGCACTTTAATGATCTCTGCTGACTTCAGTCATAAGAGTCAGTTCTGCCTGTTCATCTTTATTAGAAGCCTGTTTGGTTTATGTAGTTTAAGATCTCTGTTTTCTGTGGATGTGGGATACCCTCCTGTGATCCTTAGAAGATTTCACAAAACATGTTCAAGTTCTGAAAAAGGCTGCAGCATGTTTCCTGTAACAAGCTGTTCTGTAGGAAAACGTGGAACAAAATTAACAGCTTGGGGTTTTTCTCCAAGATTTCTTCAGGGTAAACCACAGTGCAGCCTTACTGGCCAAATTGAATTCCTGTTTTGTTGCTGTAGAGTATTTCAGTGGATAACCAAGAAGTTAATGAAATCATATTGATGTAAGATAAGTGAGGATAGTCTTTGCTTTAGTACGGACTGATCACTGTCTTTTGTGCAGTATGAACAGATACTAAAAGCAGGAGACTGCAGTTTGAGCAGTTTTATAAAGACGAGGGAAGGCTCTGGTGCTTCTGCCAAATCACCAGTGTGGTCCTTTGCTTTGTCAAAGGGTAGATCCACTTGTCTGAATTCATAATGTTTTAGAAACCTTGTCTCTGGCACAGTCCTGTACACAGCCCATATGCAAACCTGATTAAAAAGCACATGATGTGTTTGTTGCCAAGGAAACATAAGCCATTAAGCCCTAGAAACATAATTCATAAAAAAGCAAATATTAGCTGTTAACATGTACTTCTCCCTTAGAAACCTACATGAATAGCCTCGCAGTCTCTCAGCTAATGGAAATGACATAACTGGAGAGCAAAACAGTGGAGAGTTACAACTCACCAAGCTCTAAGCATGGCCAGAATAACGAGAATGCAGAACTGGGTACGTTTTCTGCTGCTGTGTTGATAATCTACTGAGCACCTGTTTATCGTACTCACGTTACCATATATTCATAATACCATATATTCATAATACCATATATTATGAATCACATTAAAGGCAAGCTTTTGCCAAGCAACGGAAGATCAGGCCTACATTTCCCAAGGGGTCTGTGTGGAATATGAAAATAAAAATTAGAAGTGGGAAAAGGACATAGTGAAGTGTTTTCTGTTGGTTTAAGTTTTAATATCTTAGTAATTTTAACTTGGACTTACCTGGATTTAATACGTGTATTCCATTATAATTAGCTAACTCACAATGACTGTAACACCAAATGTAGATATAGATAGCTTTTTTTTTGTGTGTGTGTGTGTGTTTTGGTCAATCTCAGATTGCTCTTAAAATCTAGCAGCTGCTTTCTTCCTCTTCATCCTTCTCTTTCTAGTCACTACGTTTGATTTATTACTTTCTTCATACTAATCCTGCAAAGCACCTGAAGACTTCTTGTGAAGAATCCACTGCAGCTACAGATGCTGTCTGTGCCAAACTTCCACTGGGCTCGTTTTCTAGGAAGTATTTCTAGCAAGAAAGAAAGTGATGGATGGAGGTGAATCTGGCTCAGTTTTGGACGGTTCTTAGCAGTTGCCACTCCCAAGTGCTGTCCAGGACCACAGACAATCAGGATCCTAAGGTTGACCTTTGTTATTGTTGGTACCTTTTGATTACCCTTGTTCAGCTTTGGGATCAAGAAGTCAAAGTCATTACTGCCCTTTATTCTCAGCTGTTCACTGATTTTCAGCTACCCTTCTGCATCTGACAGAAGAACTGACATTGCTGTCTAGAGGGAAAAAAAAGTGCTGATTTCTCCATAGTCATGAAATACTGGGATATGTAGCCTCAGGCTCCAAATCATACACCAGCAGTTTAGTGTAAATCAGTTGCAGGCAGCTAGTGGAGTCCATTGTCAGCTTGCTCAGCCTTTATTCAGACACTATTCCTGCAACTCCAAGGAGAGGTCTATGTAAGAACTGAACAAATAGTGATTAGGAGCTTCCAGACTTTGCCCCCACAGCCCTAATACAGTTTCAATTAGCTCACATGCAGTTTCTGTTCAGATAAGTCACAATGAAGTAGTGGCACTGAAGTATACCCTGCTTTCTCCAGGGTTTTATGGGACTTTGCCTGATAGTAACCTTAAGGATTAGCAGTGAGTACTAAGAAATGAGTATATGACACCACTGACTGTTTTAGTGCTGTAATCGTGAGAACCTGCGTCAAAACTGGTTTGTGAACCTTTGAGAGTATACCTGAATGCAGAGATGAGCTTGTCAAACAGCCCTGTGTTTGCCACCAGCAAGATGGCCTTTGAAGAGCAGGAAATGTGTCAGAGATCTCCAGTTCACATAATTTAGTTTGAAACAGGCCTTCAGAAACCATGTGGTCTAAGCACTAAATTATTTTACTGACCTTTCACTATTCTCTCTAGTTTATCAGTATCACTTTGGTGATGAAAGGCCCAAAACTGGATGCAGTGCTCAAGGTGCTGCCTTACAAGTATAAAGCAGGGTTCACATCCATCAGCCTGCTTAGCTGTGTTCTTTCTAATGCAGCCCCATATGTACTTAGTCCTCAGCATTGCAAAGGAATGTTGCCATTGCTGTCACATGCATAATTTCCTTTCTGCCAGCATCCTTTAGCCTGTTTCATGAACTTATCCTGTCCCAGGTGCAGAACTTGCATTTGCTTGTGCTGAATTTCACAAGCTTCTTGTTGGCCTGTAGCTTTTTGAGGTCTCTCTGAATGGCAGCCCTGACCTCCAGCACATTTAATTGGTCTTTTGCACTTGATGTCATCTGCAAACTTGATGAAGGTGCTTTCATCCTACTGTCAAGGTCCAGGTCACTGATGAAGATATTAAGTAGTACTGAAATTGATGTAACTTACAATCAGCTTTCACTTAGTCTTGTAAAAGCTTTGAGTCTGATGGTGCAGCCAGTTTTCCACCCACCTTTTAAGCTCTCCCATCCAGTCCATACCTTGCCAGTTTGGCTATAATGATGCTGTGGGAGATCATGTCAAAAGCCTGCTACTTCATCCACAGAACTAATTATTTCATTGTAGAAGGCAGGCAGGTTTATCAGGCAAAATGTTCTCTTGGTAAATCTGCAGTAGCTGTTCCCGGTCACCTTTTTTGTCCCTTGGACTTGTTCCTCTTCAAATAAGGGAAATACTTGTGTTCCACAGTACATTCCCAGCAAATTACAGCAGTAGAAGTTAATTCTACAGCAGCAAGTTGGTCTAAGACTTATAAAATTCTGCCTTGATATCCTGAGGAAGAATTGCCCATCCTGTAAGTTTGGTCTGAGATAAGGCTGGATCACTAGCAGCTCAAATCAGATGTGTCTCAGGCATGTGAGCAGGATCACAGCTGTAATTGTCTAAGAGGGAACAGGTGAAGTGTTTGTGCTAGCTGTTAGCACAGTATACAAAAGGATATCCTCAAATGTGCTGTGTCCTGATAGCCATGTGTTTTCCTCTTGATTCTGTGACAAAGTAAGAAATCAGGACACGTGGTATAATATGCAAGATTGTGGAGAAATTTATTCTTTGGGATTAGTTTCTTCCAGGTGCAGTGTCAAGGAAAACACTGGGCTACTGTGGGGACACTTGTGCTTCGTGAGTGCTTGCATACTGTCCCATTTTTGATCTACCATTCAAACACAGTTTGCCAGACTGTAGGAAAAAGCGGCCTGAAAGTGCCTAGCAGCTGTCCTACAGGCTCCTCTTCTAATTTGAAAGCCAGCAACAGAGGTGCATGCAGCCTCCCATTGCTGGGACCTCAAGATCCTGCTCATCAGGGAATACATCTGGTGAAAAAATGGCAAGAGGGGAGTGCAGCAGCAGCAGAAGGCAGCACTACTTGACCTTTTTTACAGATGCTGACAAGACATGCAAATCAAGACAGAAGGGCTTGAATTTTTTCAGTCTAAACAGGAGCATCCAGAGTACAGGATTGTTCTGCAGCTGTACATAAACTACCGGTGGAAGCAGGATTTTAGAATGGGAAGGACATTTATGTCATTTGGTGAGGAGCCCAATGCTTATTTGGCAAAGCAGCAACCAGCATGGAGCAGTGAGAAGGGAAGCCTTGGAACCTGAAACAGCCAGTGCTCTATTTTCAGACAGCTTGGGACTTAAAACCTCCCATCATAATTTCGGAGGTGACACCAGCCATGTGGAAATTTCTTGGCCATTGCAATGGATGCACAAGTATTAGCAGCAGGCTTCCTTAGCATAGCTGTAGGGTGTTAGCTTTACTGTTGTGACCTCTGACAATGAAAGTTGTCCTCTCCTGTCCCCAGAACAATGAACAAGTATGTGTTGATGGCTTTTATTTAACAGTGATGTGCTCATAGGGGTCACCTCAGTTCTGACATGGTCTGAGGCAGCCTATGTTCAGATTCACTGAAGCATCCGATCATGATGAAGAGTCTTACGTGGTAAAATGAGTCTCCTTTCTATTTTTGCCTGTTGTTCTGGACTCTTAAGGAAATATTAACAAGTAGTAAAATAATAGCCACTCTTAATCAGTTTAGTGTCCTGTGATTGTACAACAGCGATTAGTATTATCTATCCATTGTGATCTCTGAGAAGAAGGGTACATTTTAAGTACTACTTCAGCCACGTGAGGTCATTTCTAATGAATGAATGTGTAAAAATAGCCTTTTAGGTGTTTCCAAGTTTGGAGATTTAGCTTTCTTGTAGAAACTCCTATTACTGATATGCAGGAAGTAGCTTAGAATTTTTTGAAGTGACAATATAATGTAAGAGTGTTTCTAGATGTGGAAAGAATCCCCCAAAGTTACAAATCTATAGCTTTCCAGCAACCATACGTGTTTGTGCACACCCGTGCCATGTCTCCTGGCAACCAAAGGGCCCAATCTGTGTAGTCTTTGAATTTTATTTTTTTTATAAATGAGTGGTTTGCTTATTCTCTAAAGTATTCAGATAAAATTTTATCTGTAAGCACAAATGGAAACTCAAACTCTAATGGTCCCTCTGGGCTATACCCAGAGTGTTCTGGAATGTGAATCTCTCATTCTATCAGTGATCTTTGCATGATGTTCCCAAAACATTTACAATTCTTTTGCCTGAGTTTAAAGGAGGATCACCGACATTTGAGGAGTTAGAAGAGATTTTTGCTCTCCAAGACTAATCTTTCAGAGTAGATTGTGAGTTTATATTCCACTGCTATGTAGTCCCACTGGATATGATCAGTGGAAGCTGCATTCTTATCTGGGGTGACTTCAGTACTCAACCTCATTTACATAGGTAAGTCTTACCGTCCTTAACTGTTTCCAAAAGCAGTGTCGTGATGATATGAAAGTTCTTAACTGACACTAAAAAATATCTTCCAGATTTTACACACCCTTTGCTGTGGATTGCAACTGTACCTGAGTCACAGAAGTTCCACACCTGAAGTAATGTGACAGTAAAGGGTAATTCCAAGCTAACCACCTTCTCTTATTGTAAGCATGCATAAAGAACCTATCGTTAATGCTTAGCTTCCTTGCCAGGTTACCATAGGTTCACACTAACAACCTTTGGTATGTCCTAGGCTGTCAACAGCTTCATTCAATGATCCTTATTTCTGATAGATTGCCTCATACAGGTTTTACATACTGTGGTAATGTAGTGAGGAAGTGGGGAAAAAGCACAGAAATTATTACCACGTGTATTAGAGTAAGTGTAGCTGCTGAAAAAATTGGATTTAGTTATGATCTATTCTATGTAACTATTACAGATCATGCTGCCCAGAAATTATCAAAGCCCAAGGAGTTTCTTTCAGCAGTATGACTTGAAAAGTAGGTGAATTTGCTGCTAGAAGGAGCTCTTACATATTTCCCACTCCTAAGAGTTAGTAGTATCCTTCTCTGGCTTTAAAGAAGAAAACTGGGGATACTGAATCCCCATGGAAAGGAAAAGTATTCCAGGAGTTTTTCTCTATGCCTTTCAGTATTGGCATAATTAGCCTGTACAAGGACGGGTTAGTGTTTGCATTTAACACTGTTGAACAGAATAATTTGGTATATGATACTAAACGTGAATTCTAGATTTCAGGTACAGATTGTGCAGTGGATTGGATGAATGAAAAATATTACTCTGATCAATATTTTTGGTAGAAAAGTTGATTTTTTATCAAATCCTGGAACAAGAGTCTGTGACCATTGAAGAGAAAGAAGGAAGGTGGCAATGCTGTTTGCTTTAGTTACATTATGCTAATCCTGGGATAGCTGTTTCAGGAATGCACAGAACAGCTCCAGGAGGTTTTCTCCCTGAAGACCATTTTTTTCTGCTGGAGAACATCCACAACGGAGTGTCACTTTCACCCTCTGTATTCCTTACATCTGTATTGGTTTGGGGAATACCTGCCCATCCGGTTAGTCAGGCTTTCTGGTGTTTTGACTTGTCTGATAACAGGAAAGATAGGCTTTTGAAGCTAGCTATTCCTAAATATTTTCCTTGTGCCTGAGTAGTGCATTCTTAGGTGGTAATCTGCAGCTGGGTTCCCTTTAACAAAGGGATCGATAACATTGGGAATGCTAATGTCTTCTTTACTGGTGCCTCTGCTTTAAACACTGCTTCAAATTAAAAGTGCTCTCGGCAGTTTCAAACGTGATGTCCAAGGCATCAGTAACCTGTCTCCCTGAGGGATTTAGCAATGTCAGAATCAGGTCAGCTGATTTGTTTTAGCAAGAGCTGTGGGCAGCTTGAGGAGTTTCCTTACTGTAAAGACTATTATGTTTAATTACCAGTTTGTCTGTTGCTTTAGTTTAGCTCTTTACATCACAGGGCGAGGAAACAGATTGTACAGCACCTGTAAAGATCAAGTATGTGTGTGGGGGGGTTATTTGCAGGTGTCATCAGCACTCTTCTAACAAGTTTGTGTCTCATAGTCCTGGAAACAGACACACCCATCAATGTGTCACCTTGTCATCATGCACTGGGGTTCGCATATACATGGGGAAATCCTCACATAAAATACATAAGATGTGTATGGTAAACATGTATACTTACAGACTGATATAACATAGATCTAATGTATACAGCTATTGATCTGTGAGATCCACAAATTAAAAATCCTTCTAGAATGTGTAGTTTTCTACAGAATGACAATTTAAATCTATCCCAAGACTGCTTATTGGGGAGATTTAAATGATGGATATCTATTATTAAATCCATTCTATAAATCTTCACATCTATTTTGGCAGTGCAAATGAAATGATAACATTCTGTATATTGAGGTTTCAGTTTTAGTCATCACACAGTTTTGCTGACACTTTGTCAGTCACAAGGTGGCTGATACTTTGCACAGTATCTGAAGGCTTCATGAAGTATTTTAAACAGTATATTTAGCTACTTGAATTTGACTGTTCACCAGCTTGGCTGTAAACCTCATGACCAGATATAGCTTAAATCAGATATGTTCAGTCATGAAAATTGTAATTGTAATATAAAGAATATGCTGCCAAAACCATATTGTAAAGCAGTAACATAAATCAAAGCTTTGAATATGAATGAGTGATAACTTTATTACAACTACTGAGCTATTTAAGATTCTTTGTGCTTAGCCATGAGCCTCTTGTGTCATCTGGATTATAGTTTAATTAATGTTTTAAGTCCTGATTTCCAAAGGTCTTAGGAATTGAGGATGGGTCTTTTAAATGGAGAGGTATGGATCCCTTGGAATTGTTTTATTCCTTCACTTCAGTAATTGATTCGATGTTCCTTCCATTCACATGTTCCTAGGAGCTCAGTTAGAGGTACATAACTGATATACAGTTATGATGATTCCTGTGATCATAGCATTTTATGAAGTTTTCAAGTCCTATCTGTGTCTTACACTCAATGATAACTAAAGTAGGAAATACATCATTGTTTTGTATTGTGTATTGAGGACATATAGCTCATGACTAAGCTGCTTTTTGGATCTGTTAGGAAAGTTTTACAGACGTTTTCAGATATCAGACTAGGCTAGTGTTTCTCCTGGAAAGAGGAGCAGGCTCCTGCCTTAACGTCAAAGTTAGCAGCTCTTTAAGAACTTCAGTAGTTAGTGGTAAATAGGTTCAAAAGATCAAAACCTTATTGAATTTTTATTGAACAAATACCTTTTGTTTTGAGATTTTCTCAGGTGGCAGCTCAATCCACTTCAGAAGGGATCTCCATTTCATGCCAAAATAACACCGGGGTCCTTCGTCTGTTCTAGGTTCTGTCAGAACTCAGTCTGACCAAAAGATACCTCTGCACAAATTTATCGGTTTGGTTCAGATAATATTAATGTATTTTGTACACTTTTCATGTTAATTTCCATTTCTTTCTTTTTTTCCAACTGTAATCTGTCTGTGGTCTCTGTTGTTGTTGACTGGGGCTTTTTCGTTCGTTTGTTAGCTTTTTCAGTGTTATCCTGACCTGGGATTCCCATGTCTCACTGTTCCCTGTTTCTGGTCAATTTTTTACTCCAGTAGCAAAAAAGTCTTTGTGCCAAATGCCAATACTCTCAGCCCAGACTCCTTAAGGAATGTTTTCCCTGGGTTCTCTCCAACAATGTTTTCTGCTCTTACTGTTTTTCCAGAAGCTTCATATTGAGTTTTGCACAGTATTATTCAGATTCTTTTACTTATTTATTTTTCCAACCAAACACTATGCAAGCAAGTGCTCTTAACTGAAGAGCCTCTGGGATCCTGTAGAACAATTCTGACGTATATATTAGGCTATTACATTAGCAGATTGTAATCTTTTCCCTCCTCCACTTAGATTTTTTAAATCAAATTAACCTGTCAAATGCAATAAATTATCATAATAATGATATATTTGTTGCCGCTTATTGCTGCAGGGCAATCAAAACACCCACAAGGGCTGAGGCTATCTGTTGCTCTAGAGTGATAACATTTATTTTGAGCAAAATCGAGTAGGAGCAAGCGGGGTTTTCATCAGCTCACCTGAAAAACTGGGGAATTATTTCAGTGGAAGGGGCGTGAGCAGCTCATCTCCAGTTCCTTCCTTTCCTGTATTTTATGCAGCGGAGGTGTTATTTTCCCTAAAGCATCCCTGAAATACCAAAATATTTGTGAGAGCTGTGGTCATCATTATGCAGCCACTCTGAGTAATTCCTTCTATGATTTGATTTTAGCTACAATAGAAGTGGCAAATCACCAGGTATCAATCTCCAACAAAATATTTTTCTGGAAACTTTGATTTGAGGGAAAGCTCCCAAGAAGGATTAGCAAGCCTCTAACATACAATACGATGGATTAGATCATGAGGATAAGAAATATGTTGGGTGTTATGCAGTCTATAAGATAATAATAATCAAGTTTTAATGAGAAGTTGGTTTTGGGGAGCAATCTGCCTCGCAGTCAGGTGGCTCAATCTGGTTGCCAGTCTGCTCTGGTTTTGGGGAGCAGTTTTTAATCTGCTGTTCAATTTAGTTGCAGTGGAAATTTCAAACCTGTCTCTTGCCATTAATCCTCCCCTATTAATCTCCTGAATGATACAAATTAATAAAACATCAATAAACAGAGATAAATCCAAGTTACTTTATTTGCTGTCTTAGCCTATGTTGCAGGAAGAGTACAGTCCTTGAACTGTTCTTTTTATAACATTGGTAATACTTAGATACTGCAGGGCTGGGTGTACTTAGTAATCAAACAGAGATAATTTAACTAGTTGCTGAAGAACTGAATATATTTCCTTCCTTCAATTCTGGTGCATGTAAACCTATTTTTATGTCCTCTGATATTTCTCCTCCATAGAAATACCAATTAGGTAATTAGTCCAGAGAGTGTTATCTTTTTTGTCTGTTGATAAATACCTGGTTTTTCTCATGGTTCTTGATCTGATCTTCTAAGTGAATAAGAATAGAATGACATTGCTTTCTCTCTGATAACCTTTTAGAAAGGCACCTGTTTTCCTACTGATATTTTCTTCTGTCTACATCATATCTACTGGAGTTTGGATCTTTTTACCTTTCAGTAATTTCTCTTCCTTGGATTCTGCTTTCCAGCATTTCTGACATCCTTCTGTGCCTAATTCTTCTAATTAGACCCAAGTTTTTGCTCACTTAAGCAAGGATGCCCAAAGAGAAAAAGGTCTTGTGGCATCATTGAAAAGGTGCTAAATAATTCTTCTGTCTCTAACAGCTGTCTTCTATTATTAGGAGCATCTTAGGAAAACTTTGCTGAAGGCCTTTTAATTTATATTTTGTCTACTTGCAAATGTGATCTCTTTTCTCGCTAACTTTGTGCTGCATAGCTAGGAAACCAGCGAAGGAGGGGAGAGACTTTACTAAGGCAGTATATAGCCTTATGCAAGTAAAATAACTGCAAACTTTTCGTCTGGTTTTCTCCTTTATTAACTGTGCAAAGGCTCCTGTGTATAAATTAGCATTTCTGAAGAGCATCCCCAAAAGAAATCTGCTTGCTTTAGAAAGAAATTTAGAGAAATGCCAGAGACAAGATTAGAGGAGTTCTCCCGTGGGAGGTACTTTGCATCATAATGCATCTTTCTCTCTGTTTGTAGTTTGGTTGGTTTACTATTTGGTTTATCATTTGCCATCTTCAGGAGGAAGACACGTTTTTAAGAGCCTGGGCTAAGGGAGCAGCAAGGGCTGTTATTCTCAGATTTTCTATGCTGCAGTCCCACTTCACAGTGACAACAGAGCAATTGCAGCTTCTACACAGTTCATGTACTGCCCTGTGCCTCGTCGGACAGTGGTGCCTCTATCAGCCCTTGCAATTACATACCTGGGTGTGCAAATCCACGACATAACTCTGGTCTCCATGAGTAATCTGGAGTGTGATTTTCAGCAAGTCAGTACACAATTCTATAGGTATTTGTGCTCTTGTCCATTGTCTCTTTTGTCTCTTCAGGTATGAATAGACAAACTTGTGATAAGGTAAATGTCATCTGACTTGATCCAGAGGGGAGCAATCATGGACATGGATCACAGTTACTGTGTTATGCTACCCTATTTTTCTCACTCCTGTTAAAATCTCTCTTACTTCAGTGCTCTGGTGTGACTCAGAGGAAGGAGTAGAGAAATTTCCTCAGTGTATCAAATTATTTGTTGTTTTCTCTAGTGCTCAAGCCCTCACTTGTTTGACCACACACTTCAGGATGATGAGAGTACCCACTGAAACAAACTGCTAGATGAATGTGAGAAAAAGAGGTTATCATTGTCTCCAGATGCAAAGTTCACCCTTCACATCAGGAGGTTTACTCGTGCTTATCTTCAAAAGCTTTAATAAAAAGGTAAGTTCAGCCTTTTTCAAATCTGGGAACTTGGGTGACCTTTCAGAGACCATTTATATGCATTTGATTAATGAAGTGATTAATTTAGTACACCAACAATCTGCTGTGTATAATGCTTCAAGGTTTCTCTTTGGACTGCAGATATGAGGGATGTGGAGATGAGATATTAAGGGCCTTCACAAAGCTGCCTGCCCTTTCTTGACAGTCTTATAGAGATTGTTTAGTTTGGGTTTGTGGCCTCCAGAGAGAAAACAGTATTAGGTATGTTTCTACTGTATATAAAGATAGGAATTGCATGATTATTATTTTTTTAGACTCTGATTCTCCAGTGTTGTGTCAAACCTTCAAGTCTTGTTGATGTGCCCATGGTAGGGGCTGTGGACAGGAGGCTGTAGCATTTCTTAGCCTCTGAGCTCTGTTTTTTTGCAGAGGTCTGGATGAGAACTCAAGATAAATTATAGTAGGTAAGTTCCTGCCCAATGTTTTCTTTGTGTTACCTCTGCAGGCTGATGCAGAAATGGAATTCATGAAAACCAGCCCTTTTGTTAGTTGCAAGGACCCACAGGAATCTATGTCAATCTTTGTAAAGAAGTGCCACCTACAGCCTATCTTAGGCAAACTGGTTCCTGATAATTAAGGTTAGTAAATAAGTTAATTAAGGTTAGTAAATAAGTCCTTTATTTTCCACTGAAATACGCAGCAGGGAAGGTTGCTGCTAATGGCAGGTTTGGATGCTCAGCAGCTTCCAGGGTTAATTTTTTCTCTGTTGGATTTAAAGCTAACATTTCACAGTCCTGTAGGACAAAGTGAAGAATGTGTTTTGGGAGAGATGCCTAAACTATCAGAAGACAGGACTGTTTTATAAGAGTTTAGATGCTGAAACACTAGTGAGATTTTTACTTTACCCTTTTAAGCAATCACACTTTATTATAGCTCCTTAGACTTTGGTGCTTTTATTAGCCACGGTTACCAAAGGGTACTTCACCAAAGAAAAACTTGTTGCCAATGAACAAAGTGCCAGACCTCCATTTCGACTCCCAAGGAAATAACCACTGCACAGTCAGTCAAACCTGTCGAGTTTTCTGTGTACTGTACTTCTTGTTCTGCTCAGTGTGACTTCAGAGTAACATTTTGCTCCCAAAAGGCAGCCTAGTCAGCTGTACATGAATAATGTTTCCCTAGTTTAAAGCAGAGAATAGGACTTTCAGATCTTCTCAGAGCTCAGAAATGTGTCTCTTGTTCTAAATATCCTGGATTTTTCTGACCTCTTCTAGCTCACACAGATCACAGGCATTGTTGGGGGAAGCTTCTTTATTAAGAGCTGTGAAGATCTGTTATAATCAGCGTGTTCACATCTTTGTGATCAGTTATTTTGCTTAGCTTGATTCTGAAGTCAGAGGAACAAATACAGGGAGAGCAGACCCAAGCTCTGATGAACTTTGAACTTATTTGAATGTGAAGCTGATTAGCTACAATAGAGAGAACCAACACCACAGTCAAACACCCCGAAATTCAGCACAGCCAGCTCCTGGATCTAAGTCTTGTAGTTCACAAGCACCTTTACCTGTATACTTGTGAGAGATGTAGGCAGCTTCAGCTTGTCTTCCCAGAAATACAGGGCTGTTTCTCCATTGAATAATGCTGCCGAGTTGAGAGATGACACAGGGTGTCCTGGCTCCTGGACCCCTGGGTTTCCTCAGGTGCCAGGTCACTCCTCCTCACAGATAATTGCTACCATCATCATCTAAAAGAACTGCATCTTCCATGACTAGACTTACAGGTACAACCACTTGAAAAAAAATCCCAGTATTCAAACACAGTGAGGTAAATATGCGGGTTTATTGCAGCCAAGCCACTCCTTTCCGTGCTCATTCCTTCTCAGACATCCGCTCCTGGATGTTAAAACCCTGAGCACCTTTGGCAGGGCAGTTGAACTCTGAAATCTGCAGCACCTGCAACATCGAGCAGCAATATTTGGGAAGGAATTGTTGTCTGAGGAAAAGCAGCAGCTTCAACTTGTGTCCCATGCTTGTGGCCCATGGGAGACAAGTGAATCTGAAGTTATACATTATATAAGACGTAGGGGATGAAGTCAGTTTATCATTAACCTGATCTCTGCAAGGACATAAGGAGAGAAGAAGACAGCCAGAGAAGCAGCCAGGATGGAATCCAGCATAAAGATCAACAATGCTGCAGACATCTCTGTTATTGTCATCTATTTTTTGGTAGTCCTGGCAGTGGGACTATGGGTAGGTTGGGATTTTTATTTTATTTTATTTTATTTTATTTTATTTTATTTTGCTTTACTTTATTTTATTTTATTAGCAGGTAGTTTGGAGGGTCTTGGGAAAATGGCTCAGTAAATGAAAATGTGTAGTTGTATAAAGATTTTGGTGCTTATCTGAGATAGTTAATGAGTGCATGGTGGGGAAAATGTGGGTGTTTAGTGGAGAGGGGATGGCAACCTGGGGAGGCATCCATTTAGGTGGATGAATGGAACCAAGGGGAAAGTGGAGTGTTGAGGGGTGTGTGTGGGGAAGGAGCCAAGAGATCAGATCAGTAAATGTCAGGCTAGCTGGGGCCTCTATTAGGAAGCAGGTGAGTAGATGTTGTTTAGCACTGCAGGGCATTGGGACTGCAGTGAGGATCATCTGTTCATGATCTAAGCACAGACTGGTGCCTCCTGCTCTCACCCTGGCAATGCTGAATGTGCTGAGGACAGCAAGGGAAAGCTCTGTGCCTAATTTGAAAACAAAGCACGGTGCTTTCACAGCTGATGGAGAAGGGCAGATACCATCTTATTAGTGTAATCTTCGTGCTGAGGTGTTTGAAGATGATAGGCAAAGAGTGTGAGCTACACAGCTGTAAGCAGTGGAATGTCACTAAGTTTCATTTCCTTGGGGCAAGCTCTGCTGGTCACCTGAACACCTGACCATTAACAAGCAGAGAGGAGGCATTGTGCCTCAGTAATCCTCTGCTTGCCAGAAGCATCCCAGGGGTCTATTTCACAGTGCCGAGAAGTCAGCTGCAAAGCGAGCATCCCTTTCTAGCAGCATGACAATGTTTTGAGGAGCACCAAAGATTTAGACTATACACAAAATGGACACAACCTTTTCTTTACCTCTTTGTCATGGTCACAAATGCCAAAAACGTGGCAAAAGCTCTGCAGCCCCCAGTATATCTGAACACTTTGCTGTCTGTGGGAGGGAGCTTAGGCTTTGCCACCAAGGTGTGGGTGTTGCTGTAGTTGAACTTCATATTAAAGGTCTGTGATATAAAAGGGCTGATTTGTGGTTTATCAGGCACTTGTATGCAACAATGTCCTCCTTATTGGACAAATAATTTCCCAGTTGCTGTGTGTAGTTAAATGTAAACCTATTGTATTTACTTCCTTTCTTCTGCATCAGAAGAAAAGGACTAGCTAATTTTCCCAAGTCTTCTTTCTTCATTTGCCTGTTCAAAGTCCATCAGAAGAGACAATGGGAATCCATTATTTGGATCAGGGTCATTAACAAAAACTGGATGAAGCTTCCCTCTAAAGCCCGTCCCTTGACTAATACAAAATGAGTGTGTGAAAAGGCAATTTTAGTTAACTTCTTTTCTTGAACTTTAGAGAGAAGTGGGTACAATGCTGATATCTCTACAAGAAAACAGATTTTTATCAATATCTGCTGGGGCTAGATAGTATTGAGTAAAAGAGCTGCACACTTTCTGTTAATGAACTTGCAACTTACAGTCTTTTTTGATGCTGGAAATCAACGGCACCCCTGATAAAGTGCTCATATGCAGTTTTAGTTGAGTGATCTTTTTTGTTTGATTGTTAAATTTCATTTTATTTTAGTGTTTGGCACTGTAATGAAAGGTGAAGCAATGGAGCTTGAATTGTTAATGTAGACCTAGATGCAAATCTCATTGTTCAAGTTGTATTGTTGTCTTCATCATGTTTGTTCTTTTTAGCCACTCTGTTTATTTCTTTCACTTTACCCATTTATTTTATCCCTTGCTTCAAGCTGTTTGTTCCTGTCTGTGGATAGCTTCACTTCAAAAATGATTCAATCCTTCTTTGTTTCTTTCCTTCTTTCCCTTCTCCCAGGCTATGTTCTCAACCAACCGAGGGACAGTAGGTGGATTTTTCCTGGCTGGGAGAAGCATGGTTTGGTGGCCGGTGAGTGCTATACATTGTGTGTATACAGAAAGCATTTGTGTGTGTGTATCCACTTCCATATGACTATGTCTAGTCTGTAAATATGAAGTATCTCTACAATACTGTTCAGACTGTGATGGCTATTTCATGTAGATGCGCTTCAAACTCTTTCTCTAGTCATGGTGACACAGGACAAACTGCACAACAAAAGCCGCTTGATAGGAAGGGAAAAGTGTTGGGGAAGTTGTCTGTGTTGACATCTGAGCTGTCTTGATTATCTGAACAACTTGTTTGAACCTCGATACACTGGTAATATCAGTGCAGACAAATGCAGTGCTTTGCCTCTCAGCCCACTTTAAAACTTCTTATTCCTTTCACTGCACTCGAAGAAGCTCATTGAGAGGTTATCACAGAGAACTGATGCACTGAAATTCCTCCCTGAATTGCTCTATTGTTTCCACTTTCGGTAACAAGTTCTGGTCTGTAGAAGGAGACAATCCTGGGAATATTGTGATAAGTTCATTACTGGAAAATACGGTTTAAATCTATTCAAAGATTATTTGTGACTTGTATTAATTTTCTTCTGTGGATCTGTATTCTCTTCCAAGGTAGAGAAGAGGAGTCACAGACACAAAACATGATCATAGCCATCCATCAGGCCTGTGGCAGAAATAGTATCAGAAACATATATCTATTTCTTTCAGACCATACAGTCTATTTAGTGTGACCTCTTGGAACAGCAGAAAACTTGGACAAACCTGTGTTTTCTGTACTGGTTGTATTGTGCATGCTCCCATGGTCCTGAATGGAAATCCTCAACATTCCTCATCTTGCATTCATTCTCCAAAATTGTTTTTGCACTTCATTAAGACATATGATTCAAGATTTCACCCAGGTACTGGGTTCAGGAACAGGGTCAGAGAGACTGAGGGTAAATATTTGTTGTCTAAAAATTTAGGAATCTTCTTGAAGTGGGCTGCAGAAATCCCTACACATCTTTCAGTCTTCTTGCTCTTCAGGGAGCTGCTCTCTGCTTTTAGAAGGGATTGGGCCTCTTTAATGACATAAAAAGATTAAAGACGAATGACAGTAAAAAGCTGCCTCATTTGGTATAGTAGATCTAAGAAAATTTAGGTTCCATTGGAAGATCAAGGAAAGAGAAAGTTTCCAAGTTATTTTAAGGCAAATCCTGTAATTCTAGGAGGAGAGAAAAACCTCAAACAGATTGCTTTGCTTAACTATCACTTTAGTTTGTGGACTGGTTTTAATCTTGTGTAGTTTGTGTATGCCTGTCAAGGGTGAGTATGAATACCCTTTTGTGCAGATGTAAATTAAGATGGAAGAAACAAGGCAGGAAAGACTCACCATAAAAAACCTTCTGTCTTGTGCAGTAGCACTGAGAACTCCTAATGAATCCCCTAAGACCCAGGGAAGATTATCTAACAGTGAGTTCTCTGCCAACACAAACCCCACAGATTCAGCAAGCTTCAGTCCTTCAGGGAGGAAACAAAAAGGATGACCCCAGGGTGCAGTGATTACTGCTAGGATCATCTCTCTCTCCTTCCGAAACTCTGTGAGCTCAGCATGGATGAAATGCTAGTCATCAGTGGAGTCCTAGACCACCCCTTTGGGCCTTCCCTTTGGAATGCCAGGAGAGTCTTTCTGCACCAGAAAAATAAACCCTTCTTGCTGTTCTTCCCAGTATCACTCAGAATAAACAAAGGGCAAGCACTCAAACCACAAACTAAATACCAAGTCAGCAGCACCACCTTGGAAAGTTTGCCTTGGATAAGGAGAGATTCCAAAACGCCTCTTCCCATGGTTTAGCAGGTAGATAGGATGTCCATCACCCAGTGCAAACTGGGCTGAAATGACCAGGAAACCAATGAAAGTATAGAAAGTTCAGTCAAAGATGTGATCTCAGTTCTGCAACGGCTAATGCTGTGTGTACTTTTTTACTTCTTTTATGCTTTGACTTGAACATTGTGCCACATCAGGACTAGCTTGGCATGGTTCTGGAAAGCCCAGATACGTTTCCACAAAGTGTAGATGGGAGGCAGAGTGAGAGAAGTTGTTTTGTAAGTGGACTCTTATTTATCATATTTCTTCCCTGAAACTCAGGGTAAGGCCCCTTGCTGTGTAACTGCTTTCTGAAACACTTGAAAAGTTGAATTCCCTTAAAATAATGGTACTTTTCAGTGGTTGTGCATATTCTGTGCTCTACAGAGCAGGCATAAGTGGAAAGAGGGTCATTAGCAGTAAGTTAGGATCTCCTACTGAGGAGCCTGAGACAGGGATTCAATTAACAGAAATGATATAATAGCTGTTGTTCAGTAGAATGGAGGAGACCCTGGTAATCAAGGGCTGGAGGTTAGTCCCACTTTTGATGTGGAATTTGCATATTAGTCACTGCCCAAATTGTTACTGAGTTTCAATTCCTCAATGTATAAAGTAGGAGCAGAACACTTATCCTGGGTAGATCTGTCCAACTGTGACTGTGATTGTTGGCTTCAGCAGAATTCATGAAGTGTTTTGCAGAACCAAGCCCACAGTTAGTCTTTTCTGGCTGTTCTGCTGGCCTAATAGGTCACTTTGAGTTAGTTCACTGGGATCACTGTCCTTGTGCAGTGGATGTGCCAACTCAGTAGTTCCAGTAGTTAATTAGGGATCAAGGTATAGAATCACATTCTCACTGATTGCCAGGAATTGAAATCATTGTTGGTTAATCATAATGGTGTGAAATGCTGTGCCCTCTCCACAGTCTTTTTACAGAAAAAGAGAGGAGAATCTTCAAGAAACTGGTTCTGCTCTCTTGGGCTTTGAGGGAAGTGTCTTCACGAAAGACATATATGGCTCTTCAGATACTCATAAACAGCCCTGCTTTTGCCAGAAAGACAAAGAGAAGCTCAAGGAAAGTGACAGCTTTGTAACTGTGGGGCTTGCAAACTGAACTTTAGCTTCTTTTTGTAGATGAACAAGTTAGGTTCAGCAAAATACTTTCTACCGCTGTAGGACATGAAGTGTCTGTTCCTGGAGAGCAGTTGTTTGTTGTAGCAGCCACTCTCACAGGCTTTACAGGGGTTTATGCATAATTTAAATAAATAAACCCCAAGCTCCATCAAACGTAAATATTGCGGCTTTTCTGCTTTTGAAGTTTCCTCCTCAGGTTCTGTAGTTTGCAGACAGAGTTGTCTGCAAAAAATTATGGGTTACCTTATACACCTTAGTTCCTGAGGCATAAATGTTAATAGGACAAAGAGTATCTGCTGGGCATCTGAAGTCCAGCTATGGTTAGAAAGATGTACTGCATAGTAGAGTCAAGGGATGCTACACTTTAAACAGAAATGTAACTCAGTTTGTTTGTTGTCACTGATGCGTTGATCTTTGTGGGACAGGTAAGAATTAAAGGGAAAAGCCCAACAGATTTTTGCTTCAGCTCTGCGTGGTTTATTTTCATGGCCATCAGGACTGGCCACAGGCACCGTTTCTCTCATCTCTGCATCCAGTTAAGTTTAACATATTCTCAGAATTCTTGCCATTTGTTCAGTTTGACACTTCTATGAGGAGCCAGGAAAAGACAACTCTGACATGAATAAGGTTTGTGTTTCCGTTTCTTCAGTCAAGTGGACCAAGCAATTAACTTTGTTTGTCAAGTTCCATGCAAAAAATAAGATGAAATCAATAGTTTTCAGAGTAAGAAGAATAATGAAGTAATCAAAGCTCTGGTAGAAGAGTTCAAAGTGACAGATTTCTGCAGAATCCATCAGAATTTTCCAGCTGGGCAGAAGGTGTTGTTTCTGTTCTCAGAGAATAAAGGTAGCAAGGTATCAGATCAGCCTGCTTGCAACTGTGCTGTTCCAGCAGCTGAAGGGGTTTGTTGGAAGACAGAGACACATTTGATGTGTACAGTGTATCCATCTCTCTTGCTTAGCGAACTGGGAAGTGTATAAATGTGTTTTGATTTGGCAATAATGCAGTACATAGAATTTGCAGAGCAAGTGGGAAAGCAGAATAAAAATCTACTCTACTCTTCTTTATTTGGATCTCAAAGCCTTGAAAGGGGGGCAGTAATATTGCGTTGTAAGCAATGTACTGCTTTTTCCAAAGTGAAAGGTAGGAAAAATGATGTTCTTCCATCAGTCACATGTTGCAGGGAAGAACTGTGAGTTAAACAAAAGCATGGACGGTGTCGACAAGCACTTCCCAACAGGGGAAGAAGAAATTTGTCTAGGGAAGAGAGGTTTGCAGGTGACCCCTAGGATAAGTGATACCTCAGGGCAGGCCCATGACCTCCTGCTGATGTAGGAGGGCCTCTGCTGTTCTCTGTAAAGGGGCTAAAGGCATGGACAAAGTGTGCTTGGGATGGGGGAAGAGCGTTTGAAACTGAGCTAACACTGTCAAACAGGAAAGTGGACACGAGGGACATAGAATGTGTATCAGTCATAAGCTGTAAAATCTGCATGCTGTCACTTACTTGAAGAGCACACTGCACATGATTTGGAAAGGAACAGCAAGCACTGGGATGTCAATGCATCCTCAGGTTATGAAAAGAGCAAGGTGAAACTGTTAATGAATAACATGGGAAAAACATAGTGATGATAATCTGTCTGCAGCGTGGTGATACTTTTCCTGAGCAGAGTACTCTTGTTAAAACCTGATCTCTTAAAATATTTTCAAAGAGTTAATGTTCCACGTTTGCCTCAGGTTAGTGCAGTTTTTTGTCCTCTCTTTCCCTCTTAACAGCTTTTGTTCCTTTCAGTCAACTTTCTTCTTTACTCTTCCTCATAGATTGGGTTTAAAAATCAATTCACTAACACATTCATTGAGAACAGTTAAAAATTGTTTCTCTCTGTCCCTCCCAGTTTCAGCTCTGTGTTCTTTAGATGTACTGCATAGGTGTACTGCAGCATCTCCAATGGCAAATCAAGCAAACCCAGTTAACAGCCGTTTCAGTACAAAAATACCACAGCACTAAGTTCTTCAGCAAGACAGCCTGGGCCCAGAGCCCATCTGCCTTACTCCCTTTATCCTTAAAGTACTGCTGTGGCTGATCAGGAATTTCTTTCTCCCTTTGGCATCAGCAGCTAACAGGATACAAGCACGATTGGTAAACACTCCACTTCCTTTAACCATGACACAGTTGTATAGGTAGCAGGCATTTCCCCAGCTATGAAGCCCAGTTCTATCTTTCCATGTCTACATAACAAGAAAAAAACCATGCCTTAAATTGCATCTGATTCCGTGCATGTTGATCTTCTGCTGCATGGGTTGTTCCCTAATTCAGAGAAGTGTGATATCTACATTCACATTGTTTTGTCCTTATGCTTTCCCTAAAGATCTTGGTAATTTTGCATTGTTTTCACTGGGTTTCATGGTTTTCTTTCAATACAGTTGTACTCTGGGCAGAGTTGGGAACACAGCGCCGTCGATGGGTGCCTGGGGTGTCAGGCACGGAGTCAAAGCTTACTACAGCTCTCAGTTCTTCAAGATCTTCATTAGCTGCTTTTGTTAGGTGGATCTGCTTGCAGAACATTCTGAGCTTTTGAAACAGGAGAGGGAATACATTAAATAAAATCAGATATTAATGTGGTTAATCTTTTGTGGTGACTGCATTTCTAGTAACCTAGATTTAAGTTTAATTATTACATCTCCAGGGAAAACACCGGAGAGCAGTGCTAATGCTTGGTATAAATGGTTCTTGTTTCTTCATGATCATTGCTGGGAAACCACATTTGCTGTCACAGAGAGGTTAGAAGAAAAGGTTTTCTTTATTACTGGTGATCTCTCTGACTTGTTTGCTAATGCTTCTTGCAACACTTATCATTCCTCTAGAAATATCTGCCATATGACAAAACTCGTTACATTTCTGTAGGGCACAACCGGTTTCTAGAAACGTGTGAAAAAGAGGAAAACAAAATCCAGAACAGCAGAACTGTGTGACCTTAGAGACATAGATGTCCTGTCACAGCAAAAGAACAGTTTGTCTGAAAATAGACTAGAAGAAATCAGAAGATCAAACTGAGAAAAGGAGAAAAAAGTAAGCTTGGAAAAGTACGAGTGGAATCCTCTGATGGATTGCCTATGAAACCTTGGGGAGGGAGATCTATTTTGTGATTAGAGGTCAGGATTGTGAGTTGCTGTTCCTGGCTCTGGCATAGCTCTATGGAATAAATCTGTTATTCAGAGGTGGATTTCTAAAATGAAATCCTTTTTATCTCAGGCAGTCGTCCCTATGCTCTTGAAAAATTGACTGATTCTTACTGCTACTGAAAGAACTCACTGCAGTGACTGTAGACCTGGAACTTTTTAACTATTCACTTGATATATATTTTAGGACCCTAAAAATCTCCCAGTGAATTGCAGACAAGGAGTATTTCTCCCTTTGTAAGGTGTCTCAAAACATATTCCAACCACCTGCACTTATTACTACACAAGAAGAATGTGCCGGATGCAGGTCCTGCATTCCTACGTCTAAAAAACCTATTTTTTAAGCACTTTGGGATCTTTCAACATAAGGGATCTACCTCAAATGAAGCTGGTCAGCAAAGGCTCTTTTGCCTACTGCTTATATGCTTTTCTTTGATTTTTCACCCCATTTCCTTTTTTTCTTTGTAGCTTTCAGAGGATATAAAGATCAAAGTGAATAAAACCTTGTTCATGCGCCTTGTTTCATCTCAGAACTACTCCAGCTCATATGTCTTCTGCCCACAATACCCGGTCCAACCTCTTTTCCATGCTTGAGTTCTCACCCTACATCCTTCAGTGTCTGACCCTGTAAATCATTGTTAGGCATTTCTTCTCCTTTAATAGTTTCATTATGAGGAAATGAAGCTCCTACCTTTTCTCTTTATCTTTTCTATCACCTGAGCTATTTCATAGAGAATTAGATCTTTTGGCACACTCTGTTTTGTGAATGGCTCCTGCCTGTCTGTGATCCAGCACAAACCATTCTCTTTTGTTTATTCTCTCCCTGCTCAGCAATTTCTAATATTTGGGTTCTTGGATATCCGGCAGTTCTTAAGTAGACCTCCTTGGCCTGCTGGTGTTTGTACCTTCCAGAAGCACTTTCTCAGCAGTTATTTCTTCTATGCAGCTTTCAGAATTTAATTCAGGAATCACATCTTTTGATGGAAAGTGACCCAAGTACAAAATCTGTGCAGCTCTCACCAGCTCCGCAGCTCTCACCAGCTCTCACCATTTAGCTCCACAGACTGCAGAACGTGAAATAGCGAGTGCCAGTTTGATAAGTGGATATGCACTTAGGGATTCCTGCTTGAGCAAGACAGATCACAATCTTCCCTAATTCTCTGGATATCATCCAAATGTCAGTCAAGTTTTGCAAATATTTAAAAATCGCTATTTATGTCATAAACTGTTTGACTCAATGGAAGAAGTCCTGTGCGACATCCTATTTTTTCTCATTGTTGTAAATAGGATGGTTAGAGAGTCAGGTTTGAGGGGGAACAGTAAGAGAGAGTCTTGAAAGTTGTCAAGGAAGTTGGTTGTTGATCACTTTTATCATCACCCTTTAATGACAGATGGACATGAGTTCAGAATGCCAGATGAACATGATTTTTTCAAGTAACCATGAGCAGGACCTAATAGCCAAACACTGTTCTTTCTTTTTTCTAGATTGGTGCTTCTCTATTTGCCAGTAACATTGGCAGTGGACATTTTGTGGGAATAGCAGGAACAGCAGCAGCTGGAGGAATTGCCATCGGAGGATATGAATGGAATGTAAGTGACATGCATTTAAGTGAACATATTTGTGACATCAGCTTTTCTGCTGTGGTTAATCAAAATCACATTGACTAATAATTTAGACTGTCAAAGTTTGTGTTTGGCAACACTTGTTTTCTGTACAAACTGCTAAGTGCCAATGTCATCTACTGTTTAGCTCATCCTCCTTGGTCCTTGTCCAAGCCACTGGGAGAAAATGTCCCTTTTCTGTTGAATGAGGCTTTTCAGAGAGTGTTTGAACCAAATGAATCAGTGGATTCTCTTCTCTATACATATCTTTTGGTTACTTTTAAAGTATTTGTAAAGAGCATTTTCAGACTGCAGGATGTTGGGCAGAGCTTATCAGTTTTGTAATCCACAGTATTTTTTATAGCATATTGCCATGTAGAATTGTTGAAGAGGCTCTGAATTCTTCACAGGTTGTAAGAAATCTTAGGCATCATTCACAACCATCTGCATTCCAAAAATCTTTTCCTCTTTAGTTTCTCATTCCTTTAATTATGTGTGTTTTGCTTACAGTTGCAGACTAGGGTAGAGATGTCAAAGCTGACTTTATATTAACTACTTGGGGTACCAGGAGTGGTGTTAACTGCAACAGGATGGAGGTTCACATGAGCTGATTCAGTCCATTCTCTTGTACTCTCAGGCACTGTGTGGTGTGGATAATGATGCCCTTATTCTGTGTAATTCACCTTTGCAGAAGGGATTAACACTACACAAAGAATTTAATGAGCATACATAGGTTGATACTTCCTTTAATTCTACACAGGGAAAGAGGCATACCACCCTCAGGGATTTGGCTTTTTCCATTAGCAAGTAGATGGTTGCTACAAATAGTCAAGTATTTGTATGATATAAATATTTAAGGAGAAGGATACAGGCTAAAATGGACTCTATGAGATGTGCACAGTTAATTTCATCATCTTTCTCTATTTGATTACAGTAACTCTGTACTAAACCTGGTTTCCCTTCTCTTTGTACCAAAACAAAGCAAAATGAAACAGAACAAGCATTGCTCAGAATTTCATGTTATTCAAAGCTTTAGGACCCATATCCTTCTTCAAACATACCTACCACTAAACACTTCGTCTCCCGGGAGATTCTCCGTAGACTAGTATCAATACACAGTGTACTATTGTTGTTTAGGAAGAAGCAATGATGCATGTGTGCATTTGAACAGATACACTGTGTAATTCATTACTTATGACTTCACTTTGTTTTAAGTTTTATTACTTATAGTGGAACTGGCATACAGATTAATAGATATGGTGCAAATATTGCTCTTGACTGTAATGTGATTCTCCTCTTAAAAGAGATAGATACTAAGTTTGACTGTTATCACCTTGTCTATCACTGTTATTCCACTGAAATGATTTCTAATTTGTGGGAGTATGACAGCAGAAGCAGTATTTCTTGTCCATCTTACAGTTTTGATCTAAGGGCAGAACTTAAAACATGTAGTTAAAAAAGCCCTTTAAGCCCTGTGGGCAGCATAATGCAGAGTGCACCTCTGAGAGCAGGATTTTGTTCTAGATTTGTCCATTTAAATATGTACAACTCTATATCAGACGAGCAGTGACTAGCCATTTGAGTCAGAAAACTGACACTGCAGTACAGTAAGATCTACAGTTCACAAAATACACATGGTAACACAAAATAAATTATGAAATGATAATGTGGGAATGCAAAATACTTCACAAAATGCACGTGGCACATCCTGTACTATACGTGGGGTTGTTGTAAAACATGCAACCATCCAGACAGACCAGTGCAGAAGGCAGTTAATGATCAAAATAATAACCAAAAGAAGCACTACTTTCCCCAGTACCTAGATTTTCAGATGTCAGGACACACCATTGCAGCATACTTGATTCTGGGTGAGAAGATATCCTGCATTAGAGGCTCTGAGATCAAGATGCTAGTAAATAGGTCTCAGGTAGCAGACTTCACCTTCCTTAATATTTCCCAGCTCACCCCCACAACACACAGGTTTATGTGGTTTAAATGGTCTTTAGCATCTACTGGGCCTGATAAATGGGCTTTGGAAGTACTAGCTCTAGCTAGTACTCTTCTAGAGAGGAGACTAATTCAGCTGATCTTGTCTTGGCTGCAGGCTCTGATATTTGTGGTTCTTCTAGGATGGCTGTTTGTACCCATCTACATCAAAGCTGGGGTAAGTCAAAACAGTATGTTATGCTTTTCTTTGTGGATCATATTTGTGGATCAGGTCTCAAACGTTGCAAAGCCATTATGAATGGCAAGAGATCTCACTATGCTAGAACTGTACTATGTGCGGGCTTGTTTGGAAAGTGAGGAGTCTGTTCTCCTGTGATTCCTGGAGCTACTCTTCCTTGCAGCTGCATTTGCAGCTCCTCTCCCTTTTAGCTCCACTCTTACAGTGTCTGAGTAGCAAAAACCTTCTAGTTTGCTTTGTGTGTGTTTCCCATTACCTGAATCCTCAACTCCTCCCCTGCAGGTGGTGACAATGCCAGAGTATCTGAAGAAGCGTTTTGGTGGGAAACGGATTCAGATCTACCTGTCAGTCCTTTCACTGATCCTGTATATTTTCACAAAGATCTCAGTAAGTACAACTTCTACAGCATTTCTTCCATCATGCATTGATCTAAAGAAAAGAAACTCCCATTTACAATATTGTGCACACAATTGGTCAGTTGTTTCTGATTTGGAGCCCTTGGTTGAACTGGCAATTTCTCCAGATGCTTGTTGTGCTTTCTTCTTCTTTGGGTTTTAAGATTTACTTACGCTCTTCTATAGAACAAGTCAGAGTGGAGGGAAATTTGTATTGTACTACAGTCTATGTTTCTAGGAATCCCTGAAAAACCTAGCAGGACTTTTTGTCCCCAGACTTCATATTTATCTGGTTTAGCATCCTCTGGATAGATCTCTGAAGATGAAGGCTGAGAAAGTTGGGGCTGTTCAGCCTGGAGAAGAAAAGGCTGCATGGAGACCTTCCAGTCTCTGAAGGGGGGTTACAGGGATGCTGGGGAGGGGCTCTTCATTAGGGACTGTAGTGATAGGCCAAGGGGTAACGGGTTCAAACTTAAACAGGGGAAGTTTAGATTGGATATGAGGAAGAAGTTCTTTACTGTAAGGGTG
>JANRGW010005310.1:18128-48435 GCA_024733675.1 Psilopsiagon aymara | reverse complement strand
ACAAGTGAAAAACACAGTGCTGCACCAGCTACCAAGAAGGGGAAAAATGACTGCTACTGCTGAACCCATGACATCCACAAAAAAAACCACCCCAAAAAACAAACAAAAGAAAAAAAAAACCCCAAAAAAACCCCCCACAAACCTAAAAATACCCCAGACCATACAAAACGCAGAACAAAACTTTCTAAGGTAATTTTCATACTCTAGCTATTTCAACTCATTTAAATATTTTGAATCCTGTTCTATTAGTAACAGTATTCTGTGCCTAAGAATACAATGACACACATTCATATTCTACTTCCAGTACTGGAGCCTTTGCAACAACAGCCATCTTGCCCGTTCTCCAATCCCATTGATCTTTTCAAAACAATCCACTCAAAACCATGCATGTAACAGCCTTTCATCCAACGTAGAACAGATGCCAGCTACCACCTCCACAACATGAACTGAGTAGTTCAGCTTTACTTTGCAAGCAGCTGTGACAAATGATTTGCCAAAATATAAGGTATTCAACAAACAAAACGATATCAGCAGTCAGGCTGGAAAACAAATGACTAACAACTGACAATAAAAGTGTTTTAGCTGTTTCTTACACAATAAACATTTTTTGGTAGTCATTTTTCATTCCAATAACTACAGCTATGAAGATAAATCTTCCAAAGCAGTCACACAGTAAACCCATAACAAGCTACAGAAAATTGAAAAGCCTTAATTGAAATGCACTAGTTCTTTGGAAATTAAAGGATTTATTTGTATATACACTTATTGATAGTATTGTCAGGTCTACTGACTACAGGGAGGAAGAGATCTCTGTTCCAGCAACAACAAAGATATAAATGCACACCTAGGCAAAACTGTAATGCCAGTATGCTGCTCAACTTAAAAAGAACACATTCATATAAAAAATGTATTTAGTATAGGCAGTGTAAATGTTAGAGGTTTTACAAGTACCAGTGGCATGAGTAGTTTAAGTTAAACTTCCTCCATATGACTCACCTGTGATCCTGCTGCTGCATTATTTATAAGATGATTGTTGGGATGAGAAATCCAGAATGTCGAAACTGCCCTGAAATATTATTCCAAAAGAAGTTATTACGGAAAAAAAGGCGTAACTCCTACAAAAATATCTCACCTTTGTAACAAACACATCAGAAAAAAACTAAACTGATGGCTGAAGTCATTACTTCATACATGAAATAAAAATCACACCCCACACACACATTTAGAAATCAAAAATAATTCATTCAATGCACAGTGCTTTATTTAATGCTGTTCAGATATTCTGGCAATGATAAACTGTTTTAAAAAACTCCTACAAGAGATTAATCTTATGCAGAAAAGCTACTGGTGACTTGAGAAAGTGCATGCCTTTACAAAGAAGTAAACATGCAGCTTTAACAGTGTAATGAACAAGTATTGCAAAACACAACAGTCTTCCTACAAAACAACTTATTTTTTCTCCTTAATAAAAGACTAAACACTAACTCCATTTAAGGTGTCTACACTCTTTAAATTATACATGAAAATGTTCCCATCTGTATACTGTCAAGAGATCATCAGCAGTTTAGCTGCTGCAGCTGGCTTGGTTTAAATTTTTCACAGTGAAATACTCACATGCAGTCTGTGGCTGGCACTGGGATATAACTGCCATAAACTTTATCCCTAATACTGGTACACATGCTGCTATTTCTATCTGTAGGAAGAAGAGTGCCTGGTTTTGTGACTAGTCCAAGGTTGTGGAATAAAGTATTTCTCTGCTCAATGCCATCTTCTGTGAAGAAACAGTGACCTAGTGTGTCATAGCCAATGGTGTCCTTTATCTGCAGAAATACAAGTTCATTATGTCAGTGGCAATAGCAATTACTGAGATTTATTTGACAAGTACCATCTAGTTTTACTATCTTGGCACAGCTGCAGAGTGAAGCTTCAGTATCAGCAGCTCAGATAATTCAAGCACATAGTTTTATTTATCCCTTACAAACACATTACTGTGTCTGGAGAGCTTAGCTGCCTGGAACAACCCAAAAAAAAACAAAGTGGTGAGGTCTGTTAAAAATAAGTTAGTTTCATTTTTTCATTTATTTGTTGCAATAAAAAAATATTTATGAGAATTGAACTTGAAGAAGGAAGATAAGCATTTTCGCTCTAAAAAGTCTTTGTAACATTTATTTCAACAAAGTATGTTTCACTCTCCTTACACCTACCAGCAAGCCATTAGTTGCATGAATAGTCACACATCTCGAAAAACAGTGATGAATGGACAGACCTTCCAAGTAAGTCTTAAAACTATAACCTCCTTTTTCATCCACATCCCCACAAAGGTGAAAATGAACAGGGTAACTTCCAATCTGCTGCTGGCCCATTTGCTTCAATTCCACATAGGAGAGATGAACAGATGTAAAATTCTTCAGAATCTAAAAAAATCAAGAGAAGTCCAGAATGAACAACCACTATCAGATTTTTAACCAACGGAAATTTAAGTTAATACATCATTTATACTGAAGTACAGAAGTCAGGTGTACAGTTGCCACAGGCCGACACAATGAAATACAGAACAATCACTACTATCTTGCTCAATATCCTGCCTTACAAAACAGTGTCCTTCATAAATAAGTGTAAAAGCTAAATTTCCATGTGTCTAAATCAGAGCAATTTTCATCAGATACACTGTCACACTTTGCTGCTTGGTCTTTACGAGCTAGTATGTCAAATATTCTTTACTACTGTCCAAATATACAAAAGCCACCTATATCAGGGCCTGTCTATACTGAAGCTGCACAAACATAGTCCACAGTATAGCCTGGGACAGACGTAGCCGAATAATGTCACAGAATAATACAGATTCAAAAGAACCTGCTGAGATAACTAGAATCATAGAATCAACTAGGTTGGAAAAGACCTTAAGATCATCAAGTCCAACCTTTATCCCAGGACTGCCAAGTACACCACTAAACGATGCAAGATGAGGCCCTCAGTGACATTTTTTTTTTGAACACTTCCAAGGCAGTGATTCCACCACTTCCCTGGGCAGCCTGTTCCAATGCCTGACCACCCTCTCAGTGATCTCCAGTTTTTTTACCGAGCAAAGAATACACCCATCCAGAGCCACGAGCAGCAAGTTTCTCCAGGAGAATGTTCTTTGAGAATATATTAAAGCAATGGCAGACTGCCCCATGCAGCTTCTCACCTTGATGTGTCTGCAGCCTTGTAAGCTTGCTATGTTCTCCTACAACTGGACCTTGAGCCTGTTTGTACGCTCTAGCAGGAGAGAACAGCTACCATATACTCTTGACCCATGAACAGTACATATCTATCTGGGAAAGTTGTTCACTTTGACTGAGTGTGCAACTTTGGGAGGGATGCACATGGAGTGGTGAGGGAGGAAGGGGACACCTGCCAGCCAGCCAGATCAGCTAAGTCAAAACCCTGGCTATAAACTAAGTGACCATTGCAGCCAGATTGCCCTCACATCCAGGTTCATATCTGGTCCAATTGCCAGCTTAGCACATGGTCAACTTTAAGCCTGCTGCTCAGCACATTGACCAAGGAATAGCTCCTGAAAGAGAGATGCTCATATGTTGTTCATTGGTTCTCACCCTTTCATTTTTCTAGTATCTAACCAGAATTTGTCTTGTTGAAGCTTAGTTCCGTTGCCTCTTGTCCTATCTGTGCACATCCAAGAATTGCTCTTGCCTCTCTGCACCCTCCTCTGCTCCTGAAGACAGCAGGAACATCCACCTTCCCCAGACTGAACAAGCCTTGTTCTCTCAGCTCCTCCTCACTCATCATCACCTGCTCTCAACACACCACCTTTACTGGACCCACCCTAGTGCATCTACGTCATCTTTGCAAAACTGGACATAGCACTCCTGAGGAACTTCTTTATTAAGGGAGATATGAAACTGCCTTCAATTTCACAGTAACACCACCTAGTACAAAATAAAAACATAATGGAGCTGTAGCCATAACACAGGAAAGCAGAAGTATCTTCTTCCACCTAACCAGCTATGAAAACAGAAACCAAGTGCACTAGCTAAACTGTAAGGAGCTCAACTAAGAAAGAAAGCCTTTTTTGTTATTTTATTAACTTACTTGTACTGAGTATTTACTAAAACTAACCATTTTCGTATGTACTTTGTCCTTGAGGTAAACTAGCAGCATGGAGTTCACTCCCTCCCTTGCACTCCTAAGGTCTGTATGCCCAAATACCAGATGGATTGTCAGAAGCAGGCATCCCAGAAACTGCCTACTCTTTAACATTTTAACAGCACTAATGCAGTCATAAAACTACAAATAAGCATCTCTCCTCATTGCTAGTAAGCCTCCTTTATCCCACTGTCCCAGTGACCATCAGAAAATCCAGGATGATCAAAACCCCTGAGGCCATTAACATTTGCTAGCGCCTGGCCTCCTTCGGCTTAGCACTGCAAGATTAACATAAACTGAAAATGCTTTTAGCTGAGGTCTAGGTTTGGCAGCAGATACTCAGCTACTCAGAACTGTCTCCTGGGAACAGTTTGACAACTTTGATGACCCAAAATGTTTGTTCTGTTCTATCTGCCAGACATCTGAAGGGTCTGCTGTATTTGCACTATTGTGGCAATCAAGGTCATGCTCTGCAAGATTCACAGCTTGTTATTATCTTCTTTCATTACATTATCTTAAACACAAAAGAGTGCTTTGAGCCCACCTACTTCCCTTCCACAAAACAAAAGCTGCCACACAGTAGGGAAAGGGCATATTTTCTTTCCCACCATTATGCTCACTGCTGAAAATTAAAATCTGCATGCAAACATATTAGGAAGAGAGATTTTAAACTGTGACTAGCACATAATGAGCACAAATACATCTGCATATAAAATACAAGGCCTCAAATTTTCCAGCATCAGTGAAGAGCTGACAGACTGTTTCTCAGTCCTTTCATCTAAAAACGTAAGTGAATGTGAGTTTAGTTTCTTTAATACTACTTTTCCTCAGCTTTCCTTATGTTTATGGTAGTACAAGAAATTAGAAGCAGTTTCCTTTACATAACCTTAGTACTTAGTACTTTCCATAAAAAAATAATAAATAAGTTAAATAAAAAAACACCATGGTCTGGTTTCTCTCCATGCCTCTCTAGTGCCCAGTTTCAGATGAAGCACATCTCTAGGATTCAGTGTAGAAAGGCAGGGAAAGGAAAGGAGAAAAGAGAGATCAAACTTTACAATGTCACAAGATGCACAAGCACGGACTTCACTTTTAAGGTTTAATCCCTGCCATACAACACTGTGGAATGCACTGACCATTTCATGCATTGACATCTCTTCCAATTCTGCAGATTAAGTCTTGATAAGGTAAATCTCATTTGGGGAAAGCTGAGAATAAAGTAATTTGTCCACAAAGCAACTATATGAATCAATAATCTTTAGTTTTTCTAAGTTTAGCATTAACCTTGTTGTTCTCACTATAACTCTACATGACAGCAAGCTACCTTAAAATGCTTTCCATACCTTGATGTGTCCACCAAACGTATCATAACTGAAGAACTGGCACTCCTTTTTACGATAGCAGGCATCTGCTGTCTCTCCCTTGATTAAGATGTTTCTTGTGAGAACCCCGACTTCTGCCCTCATGTCCACTCCATCAATAACTTCTCCTACATGAGGAAACTGAGGATTTTCTGTCCAAAACAAGTTTGAAGCAGGGAGGAAAAACAGACAAAATAAAAGAAAAAAAATTAAAAAACCAAGCAAACAAGAAAAAACACACACTATAAACAAGTTAACTGTAGCAACAAAACCTGTGCATTCCAATACCTTAACATGCTATTGTCTCCTAGCTTTACTTATGCTAAGGAACAAAACCCCCATATAATTGTTAAATAATAAACATTAACCCAGCTAACACCAGGTCCCAGACTGTGTTTGACTCTGATAGTTCAGCATCTTGCAGGATGAGGAATCAAGTATGCTACCTCAGATTTCCAAAACAACGCACTGCCTGCGTATTTTTCATTTTAGTAAAACAATTAATCCTAAACAAATCCAAACATTTCATTTGCAAGTGCATCTTAATTTCAGTCCAAGAGTTTGGGAACATACAAGGATAAAGAAAAAAGATTAAATGAACCCAATGTACCTAGAAAACTTTTAATGAAATGCGGCTGCCCCAATCCTGGCAGTGTTCAAGGCCAGGATGGACAGGGCATTGAGCAACCTGATCTAGTGGAAGGCGTCCCTGACCGTGGCAACGGGGTTGGAACTGGATGATCTTTAGGTCCCTTAAAGTCCAAACCATTCTTCGAAACACAGAGGCAGATTTGCTTTAAAAGAAAAAAGATGCCGGCTGCTTAATCTGTTTTGAAGAAAAGTTCAGACTGGAAAATACCTCTAGAAAATACTTAATTCATCCCCCTCTGAAAGAAAAAAGGATTTGTCCTCATAACTAATTTTGCCTTTTTCTGCATAGCTATTCTGAAGACACAAACTAAAATCAGGGAAAACAAGATACTCGGGTTTTACATTGTTCTTCTACAGAAACAGTAACTTATTTGTCCATGCAAACTGAGAAAATTATCTGGTTCAGTAAACCTTAAAAAAAAAAAAAAAAAAAAGTATTTATGTGTTTAGTTTTGAGAAATACTTTCCTCCCTTTTTTTTTTTTTTTTTTGGGGGGGGGGTGTTTTTTGGAGGGTTTTTGTTTGTTTAAGTTTGGGGTGTTTTTTTTTCCATTTATTGGTTCCCTGAATATACATTGTCTCTGTTCCTTCAAAGCTTACAAAAGGATACAAGCCTAAACTGGTCATTACCATAACATGAAGCAGAACCATGAGTGGTTTTAATCCTATACCTGATGTTGAAGGTTTCAAAAGACAACAGATGTCTGTAAATTGGTCTACAATCCTTTCCTTGAAGTCTTATTCTATTGTTTCTGCCTATATATGACCAGCATACATAAACACATAAAAAGCAAACAAAGAGCAACAAGGTCTCCTACAAAACATTGCATTTTAGTTGTCCTATTACCAAGGGGCCAAAATAACTGAAAACCCTATCAAAAAAAATATACAAGAAATCATTTCATAAGGTGGTGAGTTCTCCAGCATGCCAAGTTTGCCATTTCATGGAAAAATCATCCTTTGTGGAACGAATATATAAGGTGGTTTGAGGATCTTTTTCAACAGTATACATTACTGTGACAAAGGATACTTGATAATGGGGTAAAAAAAAAACCGCAAGATAGAACAGTTCATCTCCTTTAACATCTTTTAGAGATCTGTACTCTTAGTTCACTTAGCATTTACTAAAAAAAAGGGGCAAAATCTTGTATTTCATGCCATATTGTAAACCTTTGAAAAATAAGTATTTTTAAAATCCTTTATTAGCTGTTTTTTCACAGCACACAATTTCCAAGACAAAACAGAGTTTGCACATACACTATTCAGTGGTGACAAAAACATTATTAAACTTCACACTCCAATCTTCAAGTTAAGCTTGCTGTTTTAAATACTATACTAAATAACAAACACCTTTCAAGACACTTCAGAACAAAGCCCTGCAAGTGTCATGCTTCGTAGCACTAGATAAGCACCATGGCTTCATGCACCCTGGCATTGTTTGATATATAAGGTAAATTTGGATACACTTTTTCCACATCTGGAGCTTCACAATGCAGTAGAACATACATCACTCACGCTAGTGAATGCTGTGAGATGAAATCACACTGCAAAGTGGACCTACACACTGGCAGTCCCTTAAGACATGGAGGAACAGGAAAGTTTGAGGACCTTCACAGAAAACATCCAAGAAAGGAGGAAGAGGAGAATAGTTTGAGGAAGAGGAACATGCACCCAAAAGAGGTGAACAGGACAAAACCTGATCCTGAAGAGCACTGGTTGGCTGCTGCAAACTAACTGCAAAATACCACTAAGTAGTTTCTGCTGCAAAGTGACTTTGCATCCCATCAGAAGGGAGCACCGGCTTAAGACTTGGGGCTGGTGGGACATCAGGGTGGAGGATGCTGAGGCAGAGGGCGGGCATGGAATGGCAGAAGTAAAACACAGATGCTAATAGAGATGGGAAGCCAATCCCATGGGAGGCTCTTGTGAAGTCAAGCAAAATGACTCAGATAATAAAAAAGGAAACGGTCAACAACATGCATGACCATTTTGCACGTATCACGACCAAAGGAAAAACAGATTGCAACTACTCAGGAATATTCTGCGTGCGCAGAGGCCTAGAAGTGCCACTTATTTCATAACCGTTCTGCTGATGGGGTGTGCAGATGATCTGTGGGAAGGGGGAAGGCGAAAAAGAGACAGGTTCAAAGACTGTCATTTTGGTTTTTCTTCCTTTTTTTTTTTTATCTTCTATCGCCAGAAAAAAAAATGTAATGGTAACACTTCAAAAGACGGGAAGGGCACCAAAGGCAAAGGAAATGGTAATGACCACAACAGCCATTCAAGCATGTATAAAGAAACCTAGTGAAAAGACAGAAAGGAGCCAAGAAAGGAAAACAACCATAATCCTCTTGGAAGAAAACTAAAGCATTCAATAAGCCTGGGAAGAAATGAGAAAGAAAAGGTAGCATGGTAAGCTGTGTGGCAGACCTGACATGATACAGAGCAATTTTTCAGCAAGAAGCACCCATTCCTGTATACAGCAAAAAAGCCACACAGAAACAGGTGAAAAGGCTACTCTTCACTTCTTCCACTGAAAGGAACTGGCTGGAGCATGTTACTGTGAATACTTAATTCACACATATCTTCAAGTGGTGACTGCTTGCATACCTTTGACTTTGACCTGATATTGGGTACACTCGGGGCAGGGAAGAAGGGTGAATTCCTCTGTCTGATACATTGAGTAGTCAGTACTTGCAACCACAATCCGGTCTCCAGGCTCCCAACCACTAACGTCATCCAGGAGATTCAGAATCACTCCACCTACAGCTTCCACCTGGAAGCCTGAAACTGGGACACCTAGGTAAAAAAAAAAAATACAAAAATAAAAATGGAATAAGGCAAACACAATATAAGATTATATTTATCTTTATATGAAACCATTGCCAAGAAGGTACTAACAGAATATGCATGAGATTTCACCAGCTCCAAAGCCCTCTAAAGTACAATTCTGCTCTGAAACACGCCCATGTGAGATATCATTACAGCCTGTTTATTTGGTTGATCTCAAATAAAACAAAAAGAAAAGACAGAACTAATAATGAATTTAAAAATAAAATAAAATAATGAATAACATATGGCAACAATCTGCAGGTCCAGCTACCAACTTGGTACGCAAAAAGATGCCTGAAGTTCAGCATAACAGCAACAGAATAAAATACTTTACCTGGCTTCTACGAAGTTTTCTTTTGAGGATCATAATCAACATATCAGAACCTTAGGGTTAAAATACATGACTGACAAATTACTGAAAGAAAAATACCAAACTCTTTCAGCATTCTGTAAGACTCTTTATCTAAATATATTTAAACTGAAGACTCAATGTTATGCTGTTCACATCCTGTATATGAATAGATTGAGAAATAGACTGTACTAAAAAAGAACTGCGTCCTTACACTTACTCATAGCAAGGAAAAAGAAAAATACATCTTACAGCAGGACTCAGAATATTAACTTGTAAGCAACAGCCCTAGCAAAAAAGCATATACAGTATTTTTTTACTTCTTCCCCAACTGCAGGATTTCACTTCCCTACCATCGTTCCATTCACTGTAAGCTCTCACAACAAACTTCTGACCATCCACTGTGAAAAATTCTTTCTGAGCAAGAGCTTTCCCACCGGTGCTGTGATTTTCATAGTTTTTCACTGATTCATTGCAGGAAGAATTTCCACCACCTATGACACCAACAAAAGCCCAGGCTTGCCTGTGAAAAACAAAAAATATTCAAATATAACAGTCTTAACAAATTCTTCACAAACAGGTAAAAGACAAACGAAGGAGCACAGAAGTCATAAGTAATTCTTAGCCTGCTCTTCCAAATTTATTTTAAATGTAACTTCAAATTTTAGAAGAAAAATTGGTAGACCTCATTGAAAAGAAACATAGTTTAATGTAACTGAATGTCCTACACACAGATTGGCAAATACAAGAGCTCTTGACAGAGAAGACTTTAATGTAGGTTTTTAGCACAATATTCAACAAGATTCACTTTTTCCAAAAGCAAAATGCAAGAGAGGAGGACAGAAGTGACACAGGATCCTATTTCCACACAGCTTACTGGGGCACAGAAGGACTAGGAGCCAATGCCAATGTTCCCGCTGCAGTCCGCAGCCGTGACGGCATGGCAGCCAAGGGTCCCAGGAGACATACCATGAGGACATTGGGTCTGGAGAGACGGACACCACCATCAGCAGCTGACAGCAACCACTGTACTGGACAGGCAATATCTTTCGAATCTTTCAAGATGCTCAGACCCAGGAAAGGAACTACGTACTGTTAAACAACCTTTGCATGAGGGATCATTCTTGTGATGTTTCTGAAGGCTGAGACCAAGGGTTTTTAGCTCCCCCCAACCTTGCTGGCACCAGCACGTAGCAGGGATGCTCTGCTCAATGCATCCAAGTTTTTGTAAATGAAAAAAACCCAAAACAACCACATGCCACTAAGTTCAGAAAACAAGATTATTTCACTTTCCTTTACTGCTCTGTAATGCCATAATTGTGTAGAGGAAGGAGTTGTGATCATCTATTAAAAAGCTGAACAATTTTGCATCATTTAAGTTGAATCACTCACCCCATTTGAAAACAGTGTCTGCTAGCTGGACTGTAGTTTGCTGCTAATGATTGACTCAGAGGCAGACACTAAAAATACCTTTAATTCAGCTGCCTTTATTTCAGTCCCCTTGTGATGTTCTTCTTGATAGGGATTAAAAGGTCAAATGAAACTGTTTAGAATTAACCTGTTCATAGCAACAGTACATACTGGGACAGCTGAACGTTTTACACACCACCATTTAAAATAAGTGTTGAGATATTTAATGCATGCAGGAAGAGGCAGAAGAGAAGGATGAGAGAGTATTCACCTCCATGACAAAATCCTCCTTCGCTAACTTTACAGGTTAAACAAAATGACCTTGCTTTTTCTCAGTAAGCACTTAAGAGCCTCTCATCCATCTTCTGTTGCAGAACAAGACAATTTTATGTGCTTAAAGAGCTTCTACAGACTAATGCAAAGATACAACAATCAGTTCAGCAGAAGGAAGAAAGGCTGCTTCTTCCCAACTGCAGGCTGCAGAAGTTCCTCATTTCAGGCAAGATGGCATGGAGGTCATCAGCAGAGATGAACACCTGAAACCCACACCTCCAGGTCAGGTCATGGCGGCTGAACAACAGCCACACAGGCTTCACTGCTTTCAGGAGGTGGTACTTAACACAAGTCTCAGCACCTCTGCCCAAACTGCTTCAGAGGCAGTGCTGCAAGCACTTTCCATTCCATGACCACATACCTACATCAACCACTGACAGAAACATACTCCTGACGAGAAGAAAGGTCAGAACATGCCATCCTGACTGACGCCACAGTTCGCCTCTGCCAAAGCAGAGGGAGGAAACTGACTGGAACCCAGATGTTGGCGGATAGCAAGAGGTAAAAACAGAACAGAAAAACTAAACAACTGATTTCCTGGAAATAGTGGAAAACAGAAACAGGTTATGCAACACCACCTTAATGAAAGCTGAAGAATGAATCAACACCTCGTTTGGAGAGTTGATGTCCCTTTCACTTGTATTCCCAACCCTGTGCAACACAAAGCCAAGTTCAGAACACACACTGCAAAAAGTCATTTCCAAAAACTGAATGAATGGCATGGCAGTTAAGTTTCCTGATTTAGAATTCCTATTACACTTCTTCTACTGTCCCACCATCCAAATCCTAACCAACTGAAAAGGGCCAAAAGGTGCAAAAAAACCTTACAAGCGTAATTCAGTAGCAAAGTATTTTTACAGACCAGTTCCCCTGCAGAATCAATGAAGGGGTTACATACTTTCACTTCAACAGCACATAAGCCTGAATAAGATGCCATTTGATACACAGGATTAGCGTTTCTCCCTGTATTCAGTTAGCCTTTCATTCATTTCTCCTCCAAACATAGTCATATGCATTAAAAGCTTCACCTAGCAACTGTTTTCTGTGTGTCTGAATGAAAAAATTCCTTGTTGACCCAGTCTGAATTTGTTAAGAACAGTGAACAAGAGCAATTACAAGCAAGAAAATCTATCACGCACATACCTAAAACTATCAGTCTCTCCACTATCAAACTACTGCACACTGAATACTACTACTCTACTACTGCAGTACTACGCACAACACTGAGAATCCTGCAGAGACTTTAAAAACAGACATCACTGAAGTTTAATGAATGCCTCAAAGGTGGCAAAATCCATATCAGATCTAATCTTCACTCAGCACAAAAAGGGAAATAAACTACTTACCTGTAACTCAATCCTCTGACAAACTTACTTCCCAGAAGATTTTGAATAGTCACTCTGGTTTCCTCCAGTAGATTTTTAGCAGCTGAATCTCCTACAGCAATAGCAACAATGCGACCAGGACTTCCATTTTTCAGTAAGTTCTGGAGCTTCAAGCTGTCTTCTGAAAATTCATGAGTGTCAAACTTCAACACTTCCAAAACCTCGGCTGTGTCCTGATCAATCACTCTCACATTTAGCCCTCGGGAAAAATTCTTTTTAAATGAATAATGACCATAGGCCAGCCCTGAGAAATACACAGTCTTTGATAGAAGAGTCCATGATAACTTCTGGTGCCCATGTAACTCCAGTGTTCCTTCAGGGCCCACACCAATAAATTTTTGGCCAAATTCTGGCACATCAGCACCTTCGTTTGACTTCCCATACAAAATAATAGTTGCTTTGGATTTATAGCGGCATTTCTCTGCTCCAACATGAAGCATTCCACCATCCTTTATCAGGATAAATCGAGTTCTCAAGGTAATATTTTTAGAACCTTCTTTATCATCACCAAATACAAGTAACCCTAAAGGAGAAAAAAAAAAAAAAATTCTGTAGGTCAAACCAAAATTGCAACAGACTTACAGAACCAGGCTCTGCAATAAGGAGAACAGAAAAACTACAGGCTTTTTTCCCCCCATTCATGAATTAAGCTGTTACGCTCTTATACATGTTTATGAATATCTGGGGAAGTAACTCCTACCTATTGTGATTATCTTTCTAAGAATTTGGTTGGTTTATTCCTAATTTTTTGTGACCTTTTGGTAGAATTACTAACAGACAACCACCATTAGTAGACAATCTGATCTACAAGGAAGACTCCTACACAAGTCTTGTTTTACTACATCCTACAGAAAAGCATGTCAATGCTCCACTGAAAATACTCTACAGTGCTCATTCATCTTTCTAATAATATTCCTGCCCTGGTAGCAGGCTAAAAAGCAAAAGCAGAGAACTGCTCTGTAAGTTGCAACATAAAATTCCAACATGCTTTTCATGCAATCATAGAAGTAAAAGTTATGCAGTAAACTGAAGCATGACATTAATCTTGACATTTCATACCTCCATCCTGTATAACTATAGAGTGTACTGTAGCGTCTGAGTTCAGACGAAACAAATCCCCTTTTTTGATAAAAACTCTCTTTTCAGGATCTTTTCCAGGGCTCCAGTTTTTAAGACGAGGATTTTGATCGGGACAGTTCTCTGCAATACAATGTGAAATTCAGCTTTTAAAAACCAAGCATCATCATATCAATCAAGGCAGCGTTAGGATAAACACAAGCAAGGCAGAGTCAGTCACCCACAAAAGATTACAGCTCCTCCCTTGGTTACAATACTGCAGACACTGCTACTGTTTGTATTTGAGCAGCCAAAAAGATACCTAGAATGTGGCTACACTCTCAGGGGTGGGAAGGCATTCTTACATTGAATTAAACTACTGGAAACCACGGACTGAACTGTCAATGTATACTGTTGACAGTAAACACTTTTGAATCCCATCTGATTATTTCAAGATTTTCTACATCACTGTAAAAAAGGATGAGGAGAGGTGAGTGGGAAGAACTCAGATCCACAGAAGTCACACCAGCACTAGGTCTTCTAGACCAGCTACCTAGGCCAACTAACATGGTTGTAAAAAGTCTAAATGTATCACCTCCCTCAAGGCCTGTGCCTGTGCCAGAAAGGCTGATCCTTTCTTGCTTTTATGTATCCAAATCACTTCTTTCAATGTAGGTTTGCAGGTAAGGGACAGAGAAGGACAAGACTTCCTTAGTAAACTTAGTATAATACCTTACTGGTTAGAGCAGTTTCCGGGGAGACCAGACATTGGGTCTAAACTCATAGCTTCTACTCCTTAGGAAGGCAGCTTAAGTATCAAGACACAAACCACATGAGAGCAGTGACACTTCCAGTCTTTGCTGAAACCCTGAAGGTCTGGCACTACTCAGACAGTAACACCATACTACAAGGCCAGAAAAGAAGAAGAAGCAGCAAGAAGTGACAGGGTTGTGTGATTCCAGATGAAGTAACAGCAATATAATATTCACAACAGGCACATCTTTCGCATATTAAGCAGCTGAGTAATGCAGCAGCATAGACATACTACAAAAACAGAAACAGGAAGCATATTCCTTGGATTTTCTTACCAAAAGTCAGACTGTAAATATTTTTCTTGAGAAAAAAACAACCAAAAATATGCCAAAACAAACAGGTTAGCAGTCATACTCAGAGCAAAGCCAAAATAGCCTTTTCACATCTTATCTTCTGGAGCAAGACCCACACAAGTGCTATGAAACTTCAGGAAGAAAAACCTATTAGCAATAGCCCATTCTTGCACAATCCAAAGAAAGCGAAACCTATCCACAAGTTCAACATAAGCCAGCTTTAGTTTTGCTGACAGAAATATTTTTCCTTTGGTGTTACTCTCCGCATTTCAAACCTTTTCCAACTCAGGAAACCCACACAAACCAAGATTTGACTACCAGTGGGAAAAATTTAGCAGACTGTGTAAGGGCAAAAGATATCTGATATCCAAGTAGCGGTATAAAAATGAAACCAAAGGCAAATCTTCTGGGGGGATCCTAAGAAGACAGCATTTGGAAAATGAAATTCAACACATGAGGGAAAGCCAAGAAGCACTGCAATCAGCAAGGCTGCTGAGCACTCACCGGAAAAATGCAAGTCTCTTGCCTGACTCATGATACCACACAAGTGCACTGTGAAGAAAGTCATATTTCCTGGCTGGCAGCAAAAGGCAATGTGAGGAAACCATGAGTCAGCAACCTGATGATTTCTGCTTAGTGTGATTCACAGGAAAGAAGATCTAGTAACTGTAAATTGTCCTGTTGAGTCAGAAAGAAGAGGTATAGCGCAATAGCTGGGAAAATTGTACTTAGTGTACATAACAATCCAGCAAGGAAGCCATCAGCATTAGAAATAGGCACTCCTATAATGCAAGCATGCTTCTGAAGCACAATGGATCAGCTTTTTAGCAAGCAGATCAGATGTGCTCAGCAAATGTATTTTGTAATTCTCCCTTAGCAATTGCGGTGTGGTGCAGGGAAACATTAAGGATCTAGTACTTCACTGAATGTTACCTCTGAAATTACTGATTAGATTTTACAGACCCCAGTCATTGCCCCTACAATTACAGTTAAATGAAAACAGAAGCAGACAAGAAAATGTTAGGTAGTTGCCAACATAACCACTCCTGTTGAAAATTTTGGAAGTCAAGCCCTTGCTTCAGAGAATTTTTGTAGAACTGGGTCAGCTCTTCTTAATAAGACAGAGCTTCTAGTAAGACTTATGGGGTGGGCAGAGAAGGAAGTGAGATTTGTTGCTAATGGTGGAAGGAAAAAAAAAAACCTCAACAAAGCAAAAAAAATCCCACAAAACCCACCCTGAAAAAAGAATTTTTAGGAATTCCAGAACATTCCACGTGCTGCAGCAAGGATATAAAATCTGGCAAAAAAAAAAAAAAGGCAAGAAACAGTTCTGAAGATGTAGTTAAACAGTTGTTTTCTACCTCCTTAGCCACCAAGTCTGGAGATTTTAAGGCCTCTGGGAAAAAGTTATCAGTGTTCCATTATGCTCAGCAGAAGTTTATCACAGTTTGGCAGCTAAATCTTCTGAGGATCCTGTTTACCCTGGTCAAGATCCAGCTGAGAGCTGCAAAGGCCAGGCAGAACTTTTCCCCAAAAACGTCCTCAGCTTGTCATTCTGACCCTGCAGTACAAGCCCCTGGAAATGGGGAAGGAAACTGCATTTCCAGTACTCTCCCTGGATCTCTAGTGTTCAGGACTCCTTAGAAAAAAAGATGCTGACAGGAAAATAAAAGCAAGGAGGAAAAAGCCCAGCTGACAGGCAGGAACAGAAATGCAAACAAGTATCATTTCCCTTTGGGGAAGGTATGCTGGAGTTTTAGGATTTACACGCAGTTACTACCATGTCTCACATTCCCTCCACTGTCTTTTAAAACAGCTATTGAGTGCTGCCAATATGGATTTCCAATTAGCCCTTAAGAACACACCTAGCTGGAACTGGTGGCATCGGATGCAGTACTGCATGTGCTAGGCTGGAGCTGAGCATACTGACATTTCAATCTGTTGGGAAACTTTTGGGGAGCCTCTGCAACAATACTGCAAGATGAAAATTTCAGCCAGACTTTCCTTGGTGCCTGTAAGTTTCTCTTGTGTCAGTGTTTCCCAAGGGCTCTACAGGTGCATGCTGGGGATATTTTAAAGGAGGATGCAGCGAAATTTCAGAAAGACACAGTGGAGAAATTAATGCTGAAAACTGGCCTTAAGTCCCACTGAGAAGCAGTGGGAGACAGAAAGAAAGCAGTTAGATAAGGGCTAAATCCTTAGCCCTTATGAAAGTTCTTACCACAACAAAAAAACCTCCATTAACTCTATGACAACAACTTTTCCTGCAACATCCTCAGTATTCCTCCCCTCACCTCCCTTTCCGCTGTGATCCATCAACCACGTGCTGATCATGTACTCGTGAAAAAAAAGACGCACAATTCAATTCCTCTGGAATGAGCTACTGCAGAGGAAGCAAAACCATTCCCAAAACCACTTACACTAAAAAAAACAAAAAGGAAAGCCAGCTCCTTCACATCTTCACAGCTTTTAAAGCATAAAGGGACAATTATTTTACGTATCACACAGCACAGGATAACACTCCACTACTTCCAAAAACCATCATTAAAATCTACAACTTTTAGTTGATTAAAAGTTAAAGTCTTGGTATCAAAACAGAAAGGTTACACCCCTGAAAAGAACTTCCCAGAGTCAAATGGCTAAGTCTCCCTTCAGTCTCCTCTGGAACCTGGCTGTAACTGAAGTACTTACTGTAGTATGTGTCCTGTTATCATGATCCAAAGCACAACACAGCAGTAACTTTCCATTTACTTCCCCCTCAGGTTTTTTTGTTTTCCTTCATAATTATTAGAACTCAGTAACTTCACCCAAGAACAGATCTCTGCAACCCACCCCCCAGAGCGCTGCAGTGGGATGCAGGCATTCATTTTGTACTGCCACCTGAGATCTTCAATTGATTATCTGATTTGTTCAGCCTGTGTTGCATTGACTTTGGAAACAGAATCTTTTGAATTACTAAGCCAAAACCCATTGAGAAGTCCAAGTACACTGTGTTACAGTAGCCAACAGTTTCAATTCAAAGCCCTGTTCAGTTTTCAGAAACCCAAATTCTACCTTAAAAGATACCCAACCCACATCAACACAAAACTGCAACATGCTCCAAACTATACCACTAGCTACTGCACCTCACTGCAACTCCTAACAGTATTTGTCCAGATGGATGTACACTCACTGATCAGTGGTTAATCACATCACCCGTTCATGCTTTATGACCACTGAAACATTTGGTAGGCTTTCCAAATTCCATGCAAGTTGTTCAGTTTTCTAAAATAAGCTGAAAAAAAAATCAGGCCTAATAGATCAAAAAGGTCCCCACCCAATTTGTATATAAACAAAGCAAACACATACTGCTCATACAACCATCACAGATTTTTATGTTTTTACTTGAACACTCTTTTACTACCTTCCATAGTTACTGCTTCAACAGACAGGATTTCATTTTGCCTGCAATTTATGAATAGATCAGACAACTTCTTCTGCAGACAAAATCAATCACACTGATAGAACACTTATGCTTCTTTCCCCTCACCAGTAGTCTTTATTTACTGCTACACTCTTCTTAGCCCTCAAACACCACTTCCCTTCCTGTTAAATTGCAGCAAGCGTCCTGCGTTTGCAGTTCTAACACTCATCTTGATGCTTCATTACTCTTAACTTCTAGGGTGATTTTGTTTGTAAAAGAACTTACCGTCTGGAGCATATTTTGAAGCTATTCCCAAAAAAATCCCCAGTGCAACAAAAAGTGAAAGGCTAGAAATGGCAAAGCAAATGAGAGTATTTTTATGCCTGTTGGCTTCTGCCTGGCGGCGGTGCTGAGTGACTGGTAAGGGTGGGAGTCTTGCCCGGGCTTCTTGTCTTGCAGAGGTAAATTCAGCTGCAGCATGGCTCTGTGAGGGTGGTGGGGGACGGAGAGGAGCAATTCTCCCTGGGATGTACCCCGAAGACCTGTGACTGCTCCCGTTCTGAGGTCGGAGGAAAGCAGGGGAGCTCCCCCTGATATCAGTGTCTTGCATGTTATAAAGTCACTGGAACACACACATACAGGGGAAAAAATAAGAGACAGGTTTTCAGAATACAGAGCACAATACATATAGGAAAAAGAAACAAAGCAAAAAAAACACTTTAAGCCACATGCCATCCTAAGAACAGCCACTGAGATTGTGACTACTTACACAGTATCACTCACTTGCTAATGATCATTCACCATAGTGTAACAGCTTGAAACAGTAGTATAACTCTTTTCAACAAAATTAAACTGAAAATCACCTGGTATGGGAACAGAGTAAACAGCACAGACCATTTCTTCATAGTTCCACTATGTATTTTTCACAGTGTTTTCACAATTAACTTGTATCATGCGACTAATACACAAGGCGAACGAGAAAGCTAGCAACCCCTGACTCCCCAGAGTTATGCAAAGAATGCCTAGATGTATTTTTTCTGCATGCAGAAGCTGAACAAACTCCTCATTGTTTTACTTTGTGGAAAAAAATCTGAAAAAGTCAAGTCCTCCTTCCATACTGGAGGCAGTAAAAAGCATTTATATTTAATACATAAAATATCAAAAACAATTTTATTTATATTCATGCTGATAACCCTTTGTCAACACTTCTAAGTAGCTGAGGCATACAGAGACCACAGACTTTTCATTTACTCACAGTGGGATCTGATTGCTAGTAAAGGTGAACCAGGAATGGTCCTATAAAAGTCATCTGCACCTTGTTCAACAAACCTTGTGGTTTTTCTCGTTGCAGAGAGAAAAAGTTGGACACAAAGACTGGAAGCAACATGACCGCTCCAGATCTCTGTACCTATCAACAAGAAGTGCGCTACTTTTATTTCAGTTACTGGCATTGTTAGGCCTTCCTTATTGGTTGCTCCAGAAAAAGACAGAAACAAAAACATCACTGCCCAGGCAGTCCTTGGCAGCACTTTCAACTCACCACACTTTTCTGGTTTGCTTTAAGAGATGCAAAACTGCATCTAATTGTCTTCAGTCTTTCTGGTCAACTGTGTTGTATTGTATGGAGTATTCACAAAGCTGGGATGGGATTTTTAGCTTTAGGTGGGTTGGGTTTTTTTGTTTGGGGTCTTTCTCAATGTTTTTTAAGCATGGGATTTTTTGAGAAGTCTGCTTCTTTCAGTTAGCTGAAACTCAACTTTCCAAACTAAATCCTGAATGGGATTTAGGTATTGGTCATGTGTATTGAATGGCAAAATGAATTAGGAAAATAAAACCTACCATTAACAGAAAAATATAAAGATCCCCTTCTCTTCCATTAACAAAGGGAAGTCTGAGCTATACTCTTAAGTGCCAGGCACGCTGGTGAAAGAGAAACGTGACAACTGTAATCTTATTCTGAGAAGTAGCAAAGAAGCCTTTTGTCTCACATGCTGCAAAATTTGACAGTTCACTGTTTCAAGGCAAAAGTGTGGTTATTATGGAACAAGCCTGGATTACCCTTTTATGGGAGACAATGCACCTCCAGATGTATGCACCATGACAATAAAGGCACAGAAACATTAACTGGAGTGGCCACCCGAGAGTGCAAAAATCACGCTAAGCCCTCCAGCAACGTTTCTTGCACCTGTTTGTTGTAACAAATTGATTTTCACCATTCTCCTTTCTGCTATTGGAGAAACTATTTCCCAAACCTTATCCTCTGCTTTCAAACTTAACTGCCCAATGCATTATGAGTACTGTGGAACAGCTTGCTTCCACCACATGTAAAAGCTTTTACACTCAACCAGTCATCTTCCAACAGTGAAAACTCAATAATTTCTGTGTTTTAAAAGTGGTGTTAAAAGCCAAGTAGAGAATGAGCTTTTCAACTGTTTCAAAAGACAGTTATTTATGTCAAACTGAAACAAATAGTGAAGTATCTTTCTGATTCAAAATTTAAAGAACTCTGATCCAGCATTGAGATTTTTTATGGTTCGCATCCTAAACTCCTTAAACTTGTTTAGAAAGTTTTCAATTATGGCATTTATCATACTGACAAAATAACTACAGAGAGTTCCTCATAACACGATACAAAGAGTTAACATTTTTTTAAATTGCTTAGCTGTATCAAATGAATCCGGAATGCAAAACTTGACTTTTATAAAATGATTTTACAATTTTTCCTACTGAGGCCTCTTACAGTACTGCTACCCCTTTAAAGAAAAAAATCGATTCATTACAAGACATCAAAAACACTTGTGTCATATTTCAATAGAATCATGGTTTGTACAAAGCATTCCACCTTCTTCGCAAGCCTCATTTTGCAAACTATGAAAGTTTTCCAACTATCCCACTCAAGTGCAAACACAGGTCAACTCAGGGCAGGCGGAGAAGAGTCTGCTAAACCAGTGTCTTACCCACCACAAAATAAAAATAATGAAAAAAAGCCAGAAGGAGATAATTAGCACAAAAGATTTGCTATAAAGTTTTCCATTGCGACATGAGTAACCATTTCAACACTTCCTTCCCTCTTCCTCTGTTATCTGAAATTCTCAAGCAGAAAGAAGGATCTTTCTAACCTGTAAAGTAGCTACTAGTTTTTTCTTTAAAATTAAGACTTGTTGATAAACTGATCCAAATTACTAACTTTTTTTACTTTTTTATTTCCACTCTGTGGAAGTCTTCAGACACCACCCCACAAATGCAAGTGTAGCAAGACTATTTGGCCAGTTATGTCCAGAAGAGTACAGTTATTTGGTTGCACAAATACAGTTAGAGAGAAATGGAGGAGACAAACAAATCAAAACCATTTAAACCATGTAAATACCGCATTTCCTTGCAAGTTCCCATGCACCTGAACTTGTCCATATAACACTTTTTCTTGCTGCATCCAAGGGAAATGGAAGGAAATGGAAATGTTGACATCGAAGACCCCAGGAGACCATTTGCAATTCAAAACATCAGAGAGGACTGCTCTTCTCACCAGGATCTCCCAAACCCGCAGAAGAAGGAGGTCTCCTAAAGGAGCATATAATCTGAGTATCTCCTCCTGATGGTGCAGTCCTACACAAGAACATCACTACTTCTACAAATGTACTGTAAGTATGCAGAGGGATTGCAGTATTTTACTTTGCAGCTTGCTTTTGAGTGATTTCAGTAACAGACAAGTTCTTGCACAAATACACAACTGATGAGAAGCCCACAAGAAGAGAAAGGGATAAGAAGTCAGTATTAAAAAGCTTCTAAGTAGCTACAACTACTGAACAGAAAGTGGTATAAAGCAAACTTCTGAACTATGACATGGACACCTTTACAAGACTCCAAGCTGGCCAACTACAACAGAGGCACTAATTTCAGGACAATGTTTCAAGTGCCTCAGAAGCCCTCAGTTCAAGTAGTTACACAGACACTAATCCGTACAAACCTGTTATTTATCATGACACTCAGGCAGCCTGCTACCTCGGTATTCCCAAACATCATGCCCTTCAGCCTCCAAAAGGGTATTGTGCAGTAATTACAAATACATTATTCACCACAGCTTTTAGTCAGGGGCACATGTAATTATGTGCTTCCAGCTCACCACCATCTGGGAAGCTTAGAGCACACACATGTGGTTAGAGCATTTCAGGGGCTTCAGCCCAGTACTTCCCACCCATCTGCTGGACAGCTACACTATTTGCATGTCCCTCTTTCGCAAGACTAGTACTACTCCACAAAATCCACATGTCTGCTTAGGCACCCCTTCCCATAATATGAGCAAGCAAGCAGTTTTCATACTGATCACATGAATCAATCCAGTTTAACCACCTCAAAAAAAAAAAAAAAAAAAAAAAAAAAGAAACAAAAAAACCCCAAACATTATTTGTACATCATCTAAGTAAAAACAGTGATTACCTGCCAGTCTGGCTCTGACAACAGAGCATCTGATCCGCATGGACAGCAAACCCTAGCAGGCAGACAGCACTGAGCCACTGAACAGGCTGCAACGTTTCCAGTCTCCTCACGTATTCCTTCACCGCTTTTAACCTGCTCCACTACTACACACTTATACAAGCCTCAAGCTTACTTTAAGGATGCATAGTTCACAGGTCTTAAAAATAAAAGGAAAACCAGAAAAAAAACCCTCACATCTATTGCTCTGGGGTTTCAAACACTACCAGCTGTACCGCTGACCTACTACTACCATACTCTTTTATCTCAGAGTATATAATAGTCAGTAAGGAAAAGGCTGAGGAAGGGTGGGGGAAAACCACACAGATCAAGAAAAGTATTTCCCCATGCAATATAGAACCATAATGGTTACTGCTGCTTCCCAGCCACTTGTCTGGTATGAGATCAACAAGCAGTGGAAAGCCCAAGAAAAGGGAAAGGGACAAGAAGCCAGGATCAAATAGCTCTTAAGTAGCTACTACTACTGAACAGAAAGTGATATAAAGCAAACCCTTGAAGTCTGACACATACACCTTTACAAGTCTCCAAGCTGGTCATCTACAAGAAAGATACTAATTTCAGGACAATGTTTCAAATGCATCAGAAGCCCTCAGTTCAAAAAATGTTAACAACACCATGAAGAAAACTCATGGTTCCTAGCAGAAACCTGAACTGCCCACATGCTTTCCTATCCAGTTCCACACTTTCTTCCATTGCCTTGTCTTGAAATTACACCTACTTACTATGATAACAGACAGTACATTTTAAGGAATCTACTTTTCCACCCGTGTGAGCAAAAGCTGGGAAGAGTCTATGCACAGTAAAACATTAACACAGTTAAGCAACTGTTGGAAATCACAACAGTGCTTGTAACAGCCTGAAAAACCCCAGCTGACTAATAAAATGTAAAAACGCTAGACATCTTCCACCATGTTAGCTGTTCCCTGCTTGCCACCACTGAGTCTTCTCCCTTGCCTGACAGTTTCAGGAGAAAATCAGAGGACAAACAGCAACAGAAAGTGAGAAATAGAGAAACAAACATGGTAAGAATTACAGAACTTTGTTTAAAATAAGTTTTTGTACCAGGTTTTCTGAGTTTCCTGTGCAGCAACTATTAAATTTCACAGAATTTTTTGGCACAGAGAAAACACAAAATTGCATGATACACAACCACTGGAAACTACTTGAGTGAGGACCTCATTTCCCAAAACAAGTCCTTCCAAAGAACCACAGATCAAGAGACATATGTGTAAACATGCATATTATTTACAGTATAAGACAAGACCTGTAGATAGAAGAAATCTTCATCAGCTGGTCTAATGAAATCTTTTGAGCACACAAGTCTCTTTCTGGGTCAAGAGCAGATTTCAAACCCTTATAAAAGTAGGAAAGTTTAATTATGTATGTTTAGGTGATACACAAAACAGTTTAGTTATCACCTACAGATTGACACTGGGACAGGGGCTAGTGGATGGCAAGAAGATTGCTTCCCCAGCATATGAGACAGGTAATTAATAGCCTGTGTAGTATGAGTTTATCTGTGGGAGCAACTATGAAATTACAGCATGCCAAGTAAAACCATGCTCAGGTTGACAGTTTATAGCATACAGGAGAGCCCTGAATTTAGTTCCTAGTCTCTTCTAAAGATGTTTGGTAGACCTTCATTAAGGATGAGGCTGAATGATCAGAGGCAAAGTGGTGATCTGTACAAGAGATACGGTTTCCCTCTCCAACGACAACCAGGTTTTTGTCCTTCACCCCCAGTTTGTGTGAATGAGCTCAGCAGAAGTCATTTGACTTCACTCATGTAACTGGCAGGAAAGTATTTGATGCAGCAGGTGAAATGTCTAACTTGTCAGAGAGTTCATGTGAAGAAATTTAGTGACTTCCATGGCTCTTCTACAGAAATGTGTCTTAACTGCAGAAACTGCAGTGACATGTTGGTCTTTTCTAGTTTCTGTACACCAAACATAACCCTGCAAGCATTCAAGTGTTCTTAGCTGACCTCAAGACAGCTATTTTCAGATCTCTCCCACTGAAACAAAGCAATGTAAGTCAAAAGCCACAGCATCAAACTGTGGTCTGTGCATCTAAAATGATGCCTGACCCTTCCAGTGACTTCAATTTTGCCCCCCTTTGTTTCTTTTTAACACAGTTATTCTTAGTAAATCACTTACAAAATGTGGAACTCTATCCTGGTTTTCATTAATTGTTAAAACAATAGCATGTTTCAATGAATGAAATTATTCAGAAAACATTTGTTTCTTTGCATATGAGTGAATTGACCAATGACTTAAATGCAGAGGATCCAAGAGAGTACACCAGGAAATACGGCACATGTGCTGAAATAAGCAACATGAATGTAATATTTTTTACCATTCCTCTCATTTTCATAAATTAAAGATTTAATAAAACATCAAGAGTGGAAACTTGTATTTTAATCATGCATCTGCCATTAGCCTGCTGTGTGACTCATGGCTTATTTGGGCCCCAAGCCTGTAATATGAGAAAAATAGCAGTCACTAGCCACGCAGGGACATTGTGACGGTAAGTTTACAGAACACTTTGGTCTCCCTCAGCTCAGCGATCCATCTGAGCACAAGCCCACTTTTAAGCAAATAAATAGCTCTGCTTAAGTCAACAACTTCCACTATTTGAAAGTAACAAATTCGCAGCATTCACCTTAGAGAACCTGAAGATGGTGATAGGGAAAAAAAAAAAAGCTAAAAACAGGATAAAAAAAAGGTTTTAAAACCACTTTTCATATTGATGATAAGAAGAAGTGGTATTTACAGATATCGGCAGTGTCTGGAAGAACATAAATCCCACCCAAAACTGCTGCAGCTTAGGACTTCACTGTGGAAATACCCTCATGCAATGGTAACACTTCATAGAAGTGAAGTCCAGTTGCGACACAACCTTGGATCACTGGAAACAGAGCTCTGGCCTGCAATCCATTCAAGAGGAGGAAGGTGATATTAGATATCTATTTTCTCATTAAATAGGAAAAGCTCTCCTAAATCAAAAATAAGCATACAGGACAGTAGAAAATAAAACAGGCAGTGGGGAAAAGAGTCAGTTCCCACATTTAGCTTTGGCCAACAGACATAAGCATGACTACTCTGAGAAACTAACCATATTGATAAAACTACTTAATGATCAGTGTGTTAGCATGTTTAATTATATTTAAAACATGAATCACTAGCATAGCATGCTGTTTTCCATATCAATATGAGAATTTCTTCTTCATACTGGTTCTTTGTACTTGTCCTTGTTTTCTTCTCAGGTAAAGCTCTCAAGTTCTTGTAATTTGTTTCAGTCCAACCCAGATTTCAGTACTCAATATGCCACATCTTATTCTACTTACTTCAAGGATTGCCTCTGCAGTTTTTAACTGTGCATCAGCCACAAAGAAAACAATGCTGCTTGAGAAGGTGAACTGCTGTAGCTGCACACCCACATTATTTTAGAGTCATCTTGCATTTGTATGAGCCAAATAAAATGAGTTTGCACTAAAAGATAATTAATCTAAGAGCTCCAAATCACATCCACTGAGCAAACAGCTGTGACATCAGCCCCTCTTAGCTGTTTGAATCCCCAAAGGATTCTTCATCCTGGAGAAGGATGACAAAGAGAGAGGACATATGACACAGGTCCATAGAGTCAGAAGCAACACTGGGAATGCAAATGACTGTTCATGTCTCTTCAATAAATTAATAAAAATTAAATTAAAATAAAATAAAATAAAATAAAATGCAGACATAAAGAGGTTTCTGAGCCTGACTCAGCACTGGATGGTATGGAGTTTAAGAATTTATACAAGTTAAAAGAGCAGCAAGGTCACAGAATAGAATAACCCTGCCTGAACCTTAGGAATTCCTTGAACCATGTGCTGCTGGAGGCTGAAAGCAGTAGTATCATTATCCTTACCAGACATGTATTATTCATCACAGTCACACATTGGGTAATTGACTGGACAGACACTCTGCGGCCACTCTTCTACTGTGCTGTAAGACCTCACTTAACAGTCATCTTCTGCCTCCACTTTTCCAAGATCACCTCCTCCAGGAAAGATCAAACCCCTCCCTCAGCTCAGCCACTGCAATTGTATGTTGATGTACGTTGATGATCAGCACAAAATACACCTTCACCTGATGGCATAAATTACTGACATATGGTAGCTGAAACACAGGAACAGTTTCCATTCTGCTGTAGGAATGGTGGCCTCCAGCAGAAGGGCAGGGCACATATGAGCTAAATCTGTGAAAGCACAAAAGCCTTAAAGGCAACAGCTTGTGAAAAGTTGCTACAGCTAAGCTAACACAGGATAACATAACAGTATGCCTGAATGCCAACATCCTCTAAGGTGGGACAGGAGTTGCAGAACTATCAGAATTGTGAGCTTGGTGAATAACATACAGTGATTTAGTGTACAGTGATAACACACAGTGAAATCACAGAGTATTTGTGGCATCTCAAAATAGCAGTAAGTCTTTAAAAAGCAAAACAAAGCCTTCTAATCCACCATTAAGTATGCATTCTGCTGAGCTGGTAGCTACATTCATACTTTGGATTACTGTGGTAAATTCCTTTCTACACAACTCCAAAAACTTTGCACCTAACAGCCAAGCCCTGCAATATTCTGTCAGGTACAGTGAGTCATTTTGCATGACTACACTACTCTTTACTCTCTTCCTTCTTAATTCCATGCACTAAACAGATAGAAAAACTAATAGTATAATCCCTTTTGTTAACCTACTTCATAACAAAGGAATAAAATCAGTTACAAGTATTCAAGTATTCATTTTTAATGTCTTCAGTATTTCCTCTCCATATTGGCAACCATCACTTTTCCCCCTCACATCTTTCTTCAAGGTATAGTTTTCTACTCCCTCATGATTTCCTTTCTCAGTATTACTATTCCAATAAAATACTTCTGTGGATTTCTACACCCACATCTACAATTCGTTTCCATTTGCCTTGCCAGAAACATCTCCAGTAAGTCAGTAATGAAATCCTTTTAAGTAAAAATAAGCAGAGTATGGATCAAGTCGAATCATGATTGATTCTAAACAAGAAACTGTAATTTATAATAAGAGATTTTAATCACATTTTGATGTGTACTTTGGATGATTTTCTAAAGCTGCCTTGCTAATGCAAAGTATTAACTTTACTGATATATTTAAGACTATGCTCCTATCATGTAATTTTTTAATATACAGAAAGTGAGATTTATTAGATTATAATTTTCCCAGTAATTTCTGTCTAAAGTTTTTAAATCATTAATGCAAGCAGGCAGAACGTGAAGAACAGTCACCGTAAGCACTGTTGGACAAAGTTCCTTGCAGAGATGCATGACCATTGAATCATAGAATGATTGGAAGGAGCCGTAAAGATCATTCAGTTCCAGCTCCTGCCACAGGCAGGGACACCTTCCACTAGATCAGATTGCTCAATGCCTCATTCAGCCTGGGTTTGAACACTTCCAGGGATGGGGCAGCTCCAGCTTCTCTGGGCACTCTCACAGTGAAGAGTCTCTTCCTAATGTCTAATCTAAATCTACCTTCTTTTAGTTTGAAGCCATCCCTATCCTCACATGACCTGGAAGCACTGGAAGGCTGCTCTAAGTACTGGAGACTTCTCTTCTCCAAGCTGAACAAGTCCAGCTCTCTCATCCTGTCTCCATAGAAAAGGTGCTCCAGGCCTCTGAACATCTTCATGGCCCATCTCTGGCCTTGCTTCAGCAAGTCCACATCTTGCTTGCGCTGGGGCCCCCAAACTGAATGTAGTACTCTGGTTGGGCTCTCACTAGAGCAGAGTAGAGGGGCAGGATCACCTCCCTCAGCCTGCTCTCCATAATCCTTTTGATACAGCCCAGCATACAGTTGGCTTTCTGGGCTGCAAGCGCACACTGCTGGCTCATGTTGAGCTTAAAGCATGCACATCATAATCAGAAGAGCTTCTTTAGCTGCAAGGCAGGGGTAGCAGGGATGCATGTCTACAGCTGTGGAGTCTGTACCATCAGCTCCCAGAAAACATCAAGGAACAAGATCTCTCCCCAGGTCAGCTCTCCCAGCTCCTGTGTAAGGCAGCATGAAGAGGAAGTGGAGCTCAGATCCTAGCATAGCAGTGGCAAGTGCCTTCCCATGGGTAAAGAAGCAAGGGGCTACCGCATACTGGTAATCATCTGGGATTAGTAGATCCCCTTGTGTTGCACCTATTTTTATATTCACACCTCAAAGGCAAAAAACCCCTTTATGTTACCCTGCCCCATCCCCTGGTTTGTCAGCTTGGAAGAAATGTGAAGTGTGGCAGCAAATAGCAAGTTCCCCAGTCATGGGACCAGCTCCCCCTGGGAAACCTTTAGTGGATTGTACAGTGCCTCCTGAAGACAACGTTTTTTCCACACAGGGGTCACCATCCTCTACTGCTTAGTGTCTCCAGTAATTAGTAACAAGTCTGATGAACAGGTTAAAAGCTCCCAGCCAAATCTCACCACCACTTTCTCCCCAGAAAAATACTCTGGGATTAAAATAATGCTCGTAATTTTAAACCATTATAGTCTGCCACTGAAGAAACATCTATCCACATCTCAAAACACCATGTACCACAGCTAGGACTCAGATCAGATGTGGAATTTCAGAAGACACTTCTCCAACATCATTTTAGCAAAGGCCCTCCCCTTGGCATCACCCCCATTCCTAACCCTTAACACTAACCCCTCCTCCCCCCAGTCACTCATTTTATTCCTTTTCTTCCTGAATTCCTTTGTAGCTGGGAAATTACTTGTGCTTTAAATAAAACAGTTATTCTTCAGAAACAGCTTTGCCTAGCTTGATCCCCTGGCACACACTTTGCAGGATGTTGTATCCATAGGGAGAGAGCAGGAGGAGCAGGCCCAACAAACTTGATCTGACAGAAGATATCACATTCATGCAGGCAGTGCATAGCATCCATGCAGACAAAGCACCTATCCAGAGCTACAGACTCCTAAGAACAAAGATGAACCTCGCATCCTCCTTACTGCTAGCCGTAGGCTATTTCACACCAGTAATGTAGATAAAATGTTGATGAATCACAGAAAGGATTTGCAAAGCTTGACTGATGCCAGCCAAAACTACGAAGTACTTTTTTATTTTCCTTATTGCATTGTCTCTGTCAAGCTGCAGGCACTATTTGGTTTTTCTAACTACTCAGGAATATACAATCTCTTCCCTTTTAAAGAACCCGTGCCACTAATTCACGTTTTAAATATAAACAAGGATAGTATCTTCAGCACACATCCGTCATCTAAGACACGATGTAGCACAAATGCAGCGCATTCATCACCGCACACCCTCTATTATTAGACGAGCTGAGATACGCAACTCCCACGCAGTTTCTTCCATGCCTCTGGGCAACTAAAGTAGGCTGATGGTTATCGGGCACAGGAAAGGCAGTCCATAATAACACATGCACTCCAGAATGCCTATCACGACAGGTCCTAGCGGAGGTACTGAGCCAGAGCCTCGCCTCGCCTTGCTTCCTAGCGTGAACCCGGGAGCGTCTCACCAGCAGCGCTCCCAGGAGCGACGAAACCTGCCAACGCGACCGCACCGCGCCACCTGCCATCGGACCGCGCCGAGCCCTCACCTGCCGTCGGGACACACTCTGCCGACTCCGCGCCCAGCGTCCCGAACGCTCCCGCACGGCCCCGGGCGGAGCAAGCGGCTCCTCCGCACAGCGGCGGCTGCGCCCGCCGCTGGCCCTCCCCGCCCAGCGCCGGCTGCCGCCACCGCCACCACGCTCTCTCCTCACCCCTCCCTC
>JANRGW010005309.1:0-13962 GCA_024733675.1 Psilopsiagon aymara | reverse complement strand
AGCCTTCCAGTATCTGAAGGGGACCTATAGGGATGCTGGGGAGGGACTCTTCATTGGGGACTGTAGTGATAGGACAAAGGGTAATGGGTTCCAACTTAAAAATAAGAAGTTTAGATTGAATATGTGGAAGAAATTCTTTACTGTAAGGGTGGTGTGGCGCTGGAATGGGTTGCCCAGGGAAGTTGTGAATGCTCCATCGCTGGTGGTGTTCAAGGCCAGGTTGGACCGAGTCTCAGGTGGCATAGTTTAGTGGGAGGTGTCCCTGCCCATGGCAGGGGATTGGAACTAGATGATCTCAAGGTCCTTTCTAACCCATACTGTTCTATGGTTCTGTGATTCTATGGTCTTTTGTTGTTCAATGTTGGGACTTAATAAGCTTCTTGTTTTTTTGTTTATAGTAGCTATTTTATTCTGGTGTGTTTTTTTTTTAAAAAAAAAAATTACAGTAAGGAAACAATTATAAATAATACTTTCAGTGTTTTAAAATGTATATACATATATACTTTAAGAGTTCTAATCTAGAGTACATTGGTATTTCAGTACAATGGAAATATGCGTTATCTTTCAGTATTACTTCTCTGTATTCTGTAATATCAGATAAATGTAACAGCAGCCTGTACTAGACTGGAGAGAATAGGAATGCAGTATTGTATCCTGACCCCAGGATTTACTATTAAGGTTTAATATTATTAATATTAATTTAATTAATATTAATTAAATTAATATTGCTGTAATATTAACGAAAGCAAATATCCTGAATACTTTTGCTTAGGTATTCCTAGGAAACCCTAATAAGGCTTAATGTGGTTTAACTCAAGAAGACAGCTAAGCGCCCAAAAGCCGCTTGTTCACACTCCTCCCTGTGAGATGAGGGCAAGAATCAGAAGAGTGAAACCGAGGAATGTGTGGGCTTAGTTCAAAAGATAAAGCCAAAAGCTGTGTATGCAAGCAAAGCAAAATAAGGAATTCGTTCACCACTTCCCATGGTCAGGCAGCAGTTCAGCCATCTACAGGAAAAAAGAGCTACATCATGCGCAACGGTAACTTGGGAAGAAGAATGCCATCATTCTGAACATCCCCACTTCCTTCTTCTTCTCCAGCTTTATATGCTGAGCATGATGCCATATGGTATGAGGCATCTCTTTCGTCAGTTAGGGTCAGATGTCCTGGCTGTGTCCTCTCCCAGCAACTTGTGCACTCCCTGCCTACTACTGCTGGGGTGGAATGAGGAGCAGAAAAAGCCTTGACACTGTGAATGCTGCTCAGCTACAGCTAAAACATCCCTGTGTTATCAACACTGTTTTCAGCACAAATCCTAAACATAGCCCCGTTCTAGCTCCTGTGAATAAAATTAACTCCATCACAGCTAAATCAGTACAATTCTGTATGTGAAAAAAATAGCCAAATACCTTTTTCTCAGGCCACAGCTTGCTGCTTTTCTTTCCTGATGCTATTCTTTGTAACATACAGGTGATGGATGCCTTCTGCTGTAATGCTGCTGAAAGGTCAGGTGGCGCCTCGTGGACTCCTTGAAGGGCCAAGTCAGCTACTTATTGCTAGATAAAGACAAAATGTTGAGTCTGCAGTATATTCTGTGCTTTGTACTTTTTAATTGCTTCTGGGAAGGAAGCTGTGTTCACCCAGAGTATATCTACAGCTCTCAGAATAATCAGTGATATTGCTGTTAGGTTTCTTAATTATGGTATAGGTTGTAATCAGTACATGTAAATTGGCCTCAAAACTTCTGCTTTTCCTAGAAAAAAAAAAAACGTTTTCTGCATCCTGCTCTGGAGTGACTTCTTCCTTCTCTTTCCTGATTTCCCTGAAAATATTAAGGATTCCCTTTCAAATTACCTGGAGGAAAAAAGAGATTGTCTATTTTAACACTTAACAGCCTTGTTCTCAGGGTAATCCACGTTTGAGTGTCTGAGAGGTGCTGAGTTTCTCTTTTCATGTTTATAGTGCAATGATTTCTGGAAAAAATTGTATTCATAATGGTTGATTCACTGTTTATACTGGTCTTATAAAATTCAGCATCATTCTGGTAAGGCGTCATTGTTAAAGAAAGTGTTTAAACACCTGATTAACATTAAATTATACCTTTGCCTCTTCAAGTTATTGAGGGACTAGCTGAAATGTCTTGATAGCCTATAAATAAATATGTGGGGGACAAAAGATTTCTGTCAGTGGAAGTCTTTTTAATCTGTAAACTAAAAGTGTAACAAAATCCCACAGCTGGAAGCTAGATACAGACAAATCTTGACTTTAAAACAGTAAGGATGGTTAATCATTGAAAATCCTAGGGATGAGGGAGTACTCTGTCACTTGTAATCTTCAGATCAACACTGGATAGCTTTCTAAAACAAAAGTTTGGATTTAGCTGAAAACTCTGGGCTTGATGCAAGAAATCCAGTAGTGGTCAGGCTACTTTGTACTTTCCATTTTTCCTTAATTTAATTAATTTAAAAGATGTAATCAAAGGTAAATGGATACTTCAGTATCCTTGGGGTGGATGGGGGGATGGAGAATGACATAAACATAAATTTTTGATTATTTCTTCTGAATAAAATCTTGTTCTTCTGGTATGGACAAGAATTGTCTTTATGCTGTTGTACAGTTGTCAACATAACCTTCTGCATTGTATATTGATGCTGACACTACCATCACCAGTGCTCTAATGAATTTTCCTTTTGACTTTGTTAACTGTACTGTTTTGCTTCTCAGATATGGGGACTGAAGCTGTAGCTAGTTTTATTACAAAAGAACCAAGGTCAGACATGGTTTCAGTAAAGCTTAGCAACATATTCTTTCCACTTTAAGTAAATTGTTTACTCTTTTCAATATTTTATAATTTGTTTTTAAGTTATATATTGGACACAATTTATAAAGATCCATCAGACAGCTAGAAACTCACACTGGGCACTTTCCTTTTTTTGTAAGCCAGGTTTTGAAGGGAGGAATATAGCTATACGATGGTGTTACGATCACATTGAATGGTGGTGGAGGAAAGAACTGAAATTACTAAAAAATAGTCAAAGAAAAGAGACAAAGAAAACTGCGGGGGAAGAGGAGAGGAAGGAGGAAAATAAATGGGACACTGGCCACAAAATTTGGATAGCAAATGAGACACCTGAAAATGGAAAAGACTCATCAATAACATATAATTTCATTCCATATATATTTTTCTGAATATATAACCCAGTATCCTCTCCAATGTAACTTTAAACATAAAATTATGTTTTCATCTGTTACTGAAAATATATGTACATTATGCCTTAAACCATATGATTAATTTTTGCCATTTAATGAGCTGTATGATGTTTATAAGGCATTTCATAACAACATTCATAGCAATCGTCCTATGGTAATTCTTCTCACAGCATCTCCATCCTTACATCAACAGGAAGCTGAAGACAAAACAAAAAGGTATCTGTGAGAGCTGCTCTGAACTAGGTATGATCCGGTAAATTAAATGGTTTTAATTGAGCTCTACTTTTGTATATGCTTGCCTGATCCTCAGCTGTAAAATGAGTGAACAGTATTGTCCGAGCTCATAAAGTAAATGTTAATGCATCAAAGACGACTGTTACATACTCAGATGTAGCAATAATGAGAGCCAGATGAATGGGTAGGATCAGATTGTATGGGCATGTGTGCTTGTCTAGAGTCAGAGGATGCATGCTATGTTAACGACTTTAATGGGATGCGCCTGAGTGCATGGCTGCCTTTGGACATCAGCTCTGAACCCATCATAGTGACAGTTCGATGACAGAATTCAGGCACTGAAATACTCCAAGGGAGAAACAAGCTGCTTTGGATGATCTGTGTTATCCATTTGGATGATCTTAGTTAGTTATTGCAGGGCTTTTTCATTTTTTTAGCCATTTGCATTTACAGTGAAACAATATATTAAAAGTATGAATTTGAGAGTTTTAAAAAGTTGTAACTGTTCTATCATTTTATATCAGTTTATTTCAAACTTAAATCATTCATTAACAATTTAATTTTATAAAAGCTTCTAAACATCTGAATGTTGGTGCTTGATGTATGGACTTTTATTTGCAATAGAAAGTTACACAGTCATTCCTGCAGAATGTCACACTTTTATTGTTAAACATTGTGAAAATATAATTTTAAAGGATGTTTTAGAAATACAGAGGACAAATTAGTGCAAAATTTTGCTTATAAAGTGAATTCTTGTAACTCTACTTGAAAGAAGGTTCTTTGGGACGAGGGGAGAAGCCAGCACTTTGATCAGACTGATAATTTAATGTTTACTGTGTTCTGTCCCACTTTTTAGTGCTGAAACTGATGAGAAAATAGTTTCAGATTAACTTAAAGCAGCCAGTTCCATTCTAAGATTATTTGCACATTGCTAACATCATTATATGAAGAAATATATGGAGAAATAGAGACTTTCTCTTGATGTATAAAGAGATTTTCCTTTACTGAAAGGCATGTTGTTTGAATAGTCCTAGATCACATTCAGAGACTGTTTGTAACATTATATATTATTCTATAATAAATTCATTGGAAGATTCATAATACATATTCCAAAGTCACTTAAAATTATTTGAGAATCTGAACGTGTGTTGTATTTGATCTGCCTATGAATAGTGAAAAGCATTTCTTGAAACTGGGAATATTCAGGTTGAGTGTTAGAAATTCATCACTCATATATGACCCAAGGAACCAGCCTAATTTTAAGGGAGTGAGCACTAGCATGGCCCATTTATTTCATCTGTAGGAACCCTTAAACTAAGGGCAAAGATCTACTAACACGAATTAGCTTCCATTAGGAAGCTACACTATACATTACTTATGCTCTAATTTTATCTGAATATCAAACATCAGATCTTCACCTCCTTTTCACCTTTAACTTATTTTGTTATTTAATCACAAATCCATTCATTTGTTCCCTTGCGGGGGAAAATCCTATTACCTTTCACTTGTATTGTAATTTTAACAAATGGTTGGTGACGTCTGAAACCAAGGTATTGTTTTTGGAGAAAGAGTCACAGAGTGGGTTCATACCACTAAGCTCATCATATTTAGACATCCAAAGTCTAAACATCTGTAACTGAATTAGTTGTCCAGGCTCTCTTTTTATCCAAAAGAAAGATAAGAGCATCTTTAAAGAGACAAACCACCTGGCTAGTTTTCATGAACTGTAGCAGGAGGTCATATCCTTCTTTGTTTTCTCCATTGTAAGAAGAGTCTAGAAAATACAGCGTTAGATGTCTGCAGTATGAAAATGCAAAGTTTGGTGACATGACTTTTGATTGTTGTGTCTGAGAAATGCTACTTTCAGATGTATATACTTTCTTACAGAAGTGTTTTTTTTTTTTTTTTTTAACTAGATCTCTATAGATGGTAGTATTGTTTGATAGTGTTCTGTAACCAAAGACAATTTTGAATATTCTTCAGTTGTTTGCAATATTATGAAACAGTGTGGTATTTCAGGTTACATAGCAGCTAAATATTGTCCTATCTATTTGTTATGCCTTAGCTAATTTTTCTGAGTAATGAGAATTGAGAGCTCAGGAGGGTAAAGTAGGAAAATGCATAAACATTATTTTTAAGAATAAACACAAAGAAGATTGCATAGTGTCTCAATGGGCAGGTTACTAAGTCAGTGACTGAGTCACTGTGGAAGAAGGGAGAATACCTGTGTGTAGATTCAGGCTTTTAAGATGAAATGTAGGAGAAGTTGGCTTATACTCTTCAATGTAGTAATTCTCTTCAAATACTCTTCAAATACAATAATTTTGAAATGTAATAGATACTTTTGTAGCATAATAAGTATTTCAAAACAGTTTTGAGTCACTAGCATCGGGTACATGACTAAGAACAAAAAAATCAATGTTCAGCTGCTATATCTAATCAGCTGAGGTTTTCCTCGGATAAGTCTGCACCAGGTGTCTATGGCAATGTGCTAGCAACAACGGGCTGCAGGGGCCTCTGTGGGAATAGCTGGTTCCATTGGCTCCAACAGCTAATTCCATTGACTCCAACAGACCCACTGCAGGGCACAGCTAAGCCCATCAGGCAGATGGTGGTGCCTCTGGGAAAACTTATTTATGAAAGGGTGAAACACTGCATGGTGTAAGGGGTGAGGAAAAAAAAAAGTAAAAAATATGGAAGTGAAATACACTTGCAGACACCAGGGTCAGTGCAGAAGGAGGGGAGGAGGTGCTGAAAGCACTGAAGCAGAGATCCCCTGCAGCCTGTGGTGCAGACCATGGTGAGGCAGGCTGTGCCCCTGCAGCTCCTGGAGATCCATGGTGTAGCAGGTACCCACCTGCAGCCCATGGAGAAACCCACATTGGAGCAGAAGAAAAGCATGAGGAAGATGTAGCAGCAGAGAGGAGCTATTATGGAGCAGCCTCAGGCCTCCATCCCCTATGCCACTCAGACAGGAGTGAGGTAGTAAGGGGATGTGGGGAGGTATTGTTTTAATTTGTTTCTCCCTGGCCAAATCTATTTTAGTTGGCAAAAATAACATTTTTTCTCAAGTTCAGTCTGTTTTGCCCATGTTGGTAGCTGATAAGCAATCTCCCTCTGTTTATGTTGTGCTTTTTCATCCCCTTTAGTTCCCCTATCCTTTGAGGAGGGGGAGTGAATGAGCAGCTGGTGGTCTTTTGACTCTTAGCTAAGATTAACTCACCACAATGAAGATATGATTATCTCTTTCAATATGATATAACAATTAAATAGGAGAGATTTTTGTGGATAAGCCAAAGCAATCAATGTTTGATGCAGGGTTCATGTTGTATTCTGGGCACAGGGAAGCAGAACCTATGTTAAAGTTTGAGCATGTTCAAGATTCTTCAGCAGGAAAGAACAATATTGATTGTGACAAAACAGAAGATTACTTCTATTGTTATGTCAGAAGATGAGATACTGGATAGGAAGTTGATGGTAAAAAAAAAGAAAGAAAAGATACAACCGTCGAAAAGCCAAAGCATAAAGTTGTATTGAATTTAACAGAAAAGAACAGACTGGTGAAAATAATGCCATGCTGTAAATGAGATTTTTTTTTTTTTTTTTTTTTTTTTTTTCTTAAAGCAGCTGAAACAACTTATTTGTATCACAGGATTTGCTGAGCAGGAGCAGCGGTTCTGACCAGTCCTGGCTGTCCTCTAAACTACTAATACTACCTTTTTTTGTCAGTCTATCACAGAAGGTTCATTTTAATTGTTTCCCCATCTTTCTACAATGTCTTTTTCCTCCATTGATTTGAGATCTATTTGGTAGTTGGTCTGCTGATTCCTACAAGGCCAAATCTATGGTGAAAACCCATTTTAATTATCTCTTTCGAATCGGTGAACTGGCAGGAAGTTGTTCAACTTGTCTTCTCATTTCTGTTAGTGATCCATCTTTACTTTCCAAAGGACTGGAGTAAGTCTCTTGAGACACCTAATCGCAAGTCAGTCAATATGCTGCCTCATTGCTTTCTTAAATCTACCATACACTTTGTACCTTTCAACAAGATTGATAGGGCATGAGCATGATAGTTTTGGACTTTGGCTGTTCTTGAGGGCTACAAAAAAAGGAAACAACAACCTATTATGTTCATCTCTTGTGTGTGTAAATACATAGGAGCAGAAAAAGACAAATGTCTGCAATGCAAATAAATATGCATATATTTGTATGTGGGTGGAAAGTTGACTGTGCATTGACTTCATTTGTGAGACTTAGATACTTACCTGGTGAGCTGCAGCAGACTAGATTGTCTGATTTAGAGATCAGCACCTGAAAACACGAGCTTACTCTTTGTTCTAATGTGAATTTTCTAGATGACCTTAGGTAAAAAACTTTTGGTATGAATTCTTGGGTGTAGATAGCTAAAAAAAAAGGCTGACTTAGAGGTGTGGCTTTTGCTCCCAAAAACAGTGGGAGATTTGGTAATTTAAGTGACAAGAGTACTTAAATGATGGCTAAATATGTATACATGTGTCAGTTTTAAATTATTAGTTTTACATCTCTCTGCTTCACGTTCATTAGCTTTCCCCTCTGTGTATGGGCTTGTATCTCACATATCATGCTGCCCAGCAAGTAAGGAACTATGCATAGATTTGACTGAAAATAAGATCAAGGATCTCTCCCTGGGATCATCAAAGTTTCAGACTTTCATATTTACAATTCAGTATGTTCCTACATGTTTCCACACTGTTGCCATTGAACTATGGCAACTCAAGTGTTCCTACTCAGGTACTTTTTTAAAATAGCCTTTGGTCTTTCCCTCCTTCCCCAACAATATCTCCTCTCTGCTTTGCAGACTCTTTTGTAGGGATCTCTATCTAGTAGGAATTATCCATCAAACTCTCCTTCAGATTTCCTATTTCATTGCAAGTCAGAGCTTTTTTAGCATTCTGCAGTAGGGCGAGTAAGAGGTCAGGCAGTTCTCCTCAGAGAGGTGTGTTGTTTCTAATCCTTTCACCCTGATCCATGCTGCCCTCCTTTCGTGGGAGGAAAGGTCTGCCAAAAGTCTGCAGTTCCCAAAATAAGTGGTTATTTTCAGTTGCTGTGATATATAATATATAAAATTGAAAACAATAACTTCTTAACCATCTAGTGCATACAAAACTGGAGCTATGAAAGAAAGAGCTGCTGCCTCAATGCAAAAATGGGATAATTTATTAAGACATAGTCTTAATTCTCCATAAATTTACAGTTCTTGCTTGTATCAACATTGTGACAACTGTATCTCAGCAACATTTTTTCAAGGCAGTAATGTGATCTCTGGTAATTGGTCTTGAACAGATACAGATGTGGTGATTTAAAATGTTACCACTACAGTTGTCCAGCTTGGTTTTCTGCCAGAGGAGACTAGGTACATAGCAGGGCAAACTGCATGGATTCAGATTTTCCAGTTCACAGTCTTAGTATCCGAACACAAATCAGCTTCACCTGCTGAAGTCCGCTACAGCTTGCCAGTAAGAGCATGAAATCCTTGCCTCAAATTCCATGAAAAAAAACAATGTCAGTTTGTCTTTCTGGAAGTGTAAAAGTGACATGATCAGTGACCACAAACCATTAAGGTCTAATTTGTCCGTGAAGTAGTCTTGTAGGATTCATGGCAGGAAGCCATCTCGTACGTTGACTTCAGTACAGATGTAGCAGGCATAAATTCGGTACTCCAGGAGCACTTTTGTATTTGGGATGCTAAAATATAGATGTTTCCAGTATGAGGACTTAAGATCTACTAAATTGAACCACCCTAGCTTTACAGTTAGGATCACAGTAAAACAAATATAGATAGTGAAAAAAATGACGATATCTTACAGTAACATGCAGTAATAGTTGTAATGAACTTTAAAAACATTGCAAATGGTGAGCTACTACACCCTCTCATTTTTGAGCAATAAACCCAAGATAAATATATTCATTTTGTTTTGGCATTGCCTTCGAAACCAAGCATAGACAAATTATCTTTAAATCTCTTTCCAAGTACATTCTGGATATTCTGATTTTTTTCCAGCATGGCTGAATCATAAGTTTTCAGTAATGAAATATAAATGAACTGGTTTTCTGAAAAAGTTGTCTAACAGACCAAACTGCAGCAGATTATGGGCTGGCAGATGTGGGCTCATAGGCAGATCTGCATCACATTTATATGCTTGCTTTTGTGTCCTCATTTGAAGCTAGATTCACAGAGAAACAACTGATGTCATTCCTAATTAATCAGGCTGATTTATTTAGAACAAGGAGATTGTTCAGAAAGACGATTAACCACATTGACAGGATTAGTACAAAAAGCCCTCTTGCTTTACAGAGAAAGCTCTCTGAGCTACCATAATATATGGCCAAATTGTGAAATTTGCTTGTTTTGATTGTACAGTGGATGTCTGCATGCCCTGCAGATTGACACTTTACTGATTTTCTTTCATATATTGCAAAAATCAGTGAAAATCTGCATTGCACATTGTCTGTCTTGTTGCATCAAAACTCTTGGGTGTGCCTCAGGTCTTTCAACAAGGCTCTGGATTAGGAAAGCAAAATTCTGTTGAAAACACAAAGTTAACTTCAAAAACATGAAATACACACAGGCAGGTTTAAGGAGCTGCTGATACACTTGAATATGTCATTGTAGTACACTGTGGTAGACATGATGTAATCCTGCTGCCTGAAAGCTATACATTTTTCATATCTTTTTCAGAGCAATTTCTCACACCATGCCATCTTTTTTAACATAAGTGTTATCACATATTTTACATGTACAGCCTGCAAGTTAACAATACGAAGACCTGTGATTCAGCACAGATGTGAGTCTTTGTATGCCTAGGCGTTAGAGAAAAGTTAATTCTGGGGTCCCCTTATCCATAGTCTCCATGTCCATAATTTTCCAGGTCATTTGCTGTGTTTAACTGTCAATTAAGAATTAAGAAGTCTTTATTTTCAGCATATTTGTGAACAAAACCTTTTGGTTAAATCTCTGTATTTTTGATTCATAAGAAACAAAGTCTGTCACCATGTGTACATTTGATAGGTCTCCACTTAAGCAAGTATCTGTAACTTGATCATCTCTTAAGTGCGTTGCTTAATTATTATTACTTTGGAGTAATTTGTACTTTAAAATTAAGGAATAGAAACTCCTCTGTCTCATTCTTGCACTTACATGACTTAACCTCTCTTTTTAACTCTAGTTGGCAAAAAGCAGATAACAAAATGTTTTGCCATTCATTTTTTGTAGGTCTTGCAATAGAACGTTGAGGTCATTACAGTGGAAGAGTGTTTGTTGACACTGTTGGATTGTTCAAGTTTGGTGTCTATGATTGCATGCAATAGTATAAATTAATTTAAATTTATATTCAATATGTGTTAAAGCTTTCATTCAATATGTGTTAAAGCTTTGATTGCTTTACTGTTGAAAGTCACAAGTTTAGCTTAAAATCCAATTATTGCTAAGGAATTTTTTCCATAAGTTACAAGTTTTTATTGTTAAATAATTTTACAACAGTAAAATTAAGCTGTAATATTTCTATATTAATAGAAAGTTATTTTGGAAAATACCACATTAATATGGGTTTCCTATGCTGGAATAATTTCTATCATGTGGTAGATGACTTAATGCATTTTGTTGAGTTTTACAAGATGTACCCAAATACTTAGACTTTTCAGGAATGCAGTGAAGTGTCTTAGTAGTAACCGGACTCCTAGTAACTCATCTTGTTTGCAAATGTTAAACTAATGTGAACCCTGACCACATTCTCACATCATGTGCTTTCACTTCATCTGGAAAAGCCTGTGAGTGATCTATTCAGTCTAAAGGTTTTTCTCTGGTTTACAAAGATTTTATCCCTGTCAGGAAGAGAAAATATTACTTTCTCACTTTTAATTCCAGCAGCAGGAGAATTTTCTACAAGATATGCAGTGTGCATAGCTGTAAGGCATACTCGATTATTCCTTCTGTGCTTACATTTCTCCCTCTACCCCAATAAAAAATGCAGGGCCTGCCAGTGTGCACATTCCTTTGTGAACACCTGTGCCTTTCACAGCATCATGGCAAAGACTCCACTCTCCCTAGAACTTAACATAAACCAACAAGCTTTCTGCAGGAAACAACCACCTTGCCTCATCATTCCAGTATATTCTAACACAATACAAAAAGAATCAAAACCTTCCTCTTGAGTTTTAACTTTTGCAAAACTGGGTAGTTGGGTAATTCCCACACAGGTGGTGCTATTTCTCTGCAAAGTGCAGTATGCTTATCTTTGAGGATGTTACAGTCATGAGTGCCAAGTATTGCATTTTATTTAGAAGTCTGTGTGCTGATTTCCCCTATGTTTCCATGTGTGGCTTTTAGAAAATAGCTTTTTCTGGAAGACAGTCCTTGTCTGGCAACGATTTTTCTTCTGCAAAAAGTTGTTTTGCATTTGATGCAAAAATGTGTATCAATGTATACCACTGATGCTGAGATGCCTGCCTGGATATATGTCTGGTTGTGGCACATGATGGTTTTATTTGTACTTGTGTATTTTTGTGAAGTGGAAAATATGGATGAAGCTCGCACAGAAAAACCTGTTACAATCTTTGCACTCTATTCAATGGGATGGAGAGTCTGCTCCTTTTATGTGTCAGGAGGCAGAGGTACCTGGGGGCACCAGTGCCTGTGGACAAAATCAGAGATCACTTTTTCCTCTTTTGCAAACAAGTTTAAAGGAAAATCATGCTTTCCTGAAATGTAATCTCCTCCAGCCTGTGGGACAATAAGAGGTTTGCTGTACCTTTATATGGGTTACTGTATAAAATCTACAGTATCATTTTAAACATGAAGAAGCTGATTTCTGCATGTTTAGTTTCCAAAATATTGGAAAAATTCACCTTGATGTTAACAGACTGAAGAGGGCACAGCTTCAGGCATTATCACCAAGGCTGAGTTTAGCTTCATGGGAAATTCTCAAAACATGTTCAGAGGAACTCAGCAGGTGTGAAGTGCTTCTCTCTCACTGGCTTTCCCTGGTTTTACTCAGAAAGTTTTCTTTCATGTCTGAAAGTAGCCCTGAGAAATCTTCATACAGTGTGAGGGCTTTGTCACCTTGGTGTTATTTCTTTCTGCTTTATGAATGCCCACCAACTGTTTCAGGCCATAAAGTGCAATTCTTGTTAGAACTACTTTAGAATGAATGGCAATTATTTTTATCAGGCATATAAGAGATACTGAGATACACATATCACCATGGGGTATACAGAAAAGAGGTTGACTAATAAAGTATTCTAAGTTGGCCAGCCATGAGCAGGGCCTCACAAAAGGAAGTAGGTAAATATTAGCAAGGGTACAGTGCTGAAAACCAAGATTGGAATTAGGGCACCAGCCTCACTGATGGCTTCCCAGGATTTACATTTCAAAGGATTTCATCTTTTTACTTCTCCATTCAGAGGTAGGTGACTATCAGCAGACAACATTTGTTTATAATGTACAAATAGGAAGACTGAGATAGTTGTGGTCAGTTCATAACACTTCTCTCTGGTGCTTGTTCCTCCTAATGCTTCCCCTGCTCCAGTGTGGGGTGTCCATCATGAACTTCTCCAAAAAGGGTACTTCCCGTGGTCTGCAGTTCTTCCAGAACTGCTCCAGCATGGGTCCTTTCTATGGGGCGCAGTCCTTCAGGAATGCACTGCTCCTGAGTGGTCTCCCCTCCATGCTCCACAATTCCTGCCAGAAAATCTTCTCCTGTGTGGGCTTGTCCATGGGCTGCAACTTCCTCCAGGGCATGTGTGCCTGCTCCAGCATGGGGTTCTCCATGGGCTACAGTGTGAATATCTGTTCCATCGTGGACCAGCACGGGCTGCAGGGGGATAGCCTGCATTACAATGGTCTCCAACTGCAGGGAAATCTCTGTTTTGGCACCTGAAGCACCTCTTCCCCCTCCTCCTTTGGCCTTGGTGTCTGCAGAGTTGTTTCTCTCACATTTTCTCATTCCTCTTTCCCAGCTGCTCACAGCAGTTTTTACCCAGTCGTAAATATTTTAGCACAGAGGCACCACCAGCGTTGCTGATGCACTCAGCCTTGGGCAGTGGCAGGTCCAACTTGAACCTGGCTGGAACAGGCTCTGTCCAACAGCTCCTGGTATCTTCTCACAAAGGATATCCCTGCTACCAAAACCTTGCCATGTAAGCCCGTTATACCGAACTTACTTTCATAAAATTTAATCAGATGAGAAACTAAGATACAGAAGATGAGTCATAGATATTTTTATGATAAAGCTCCTGATCTTTTAACTTGCATTTGTCGTGGTTTAAGCTGTAAATCAGCCATGCAGTTTGCTACATGGAGAATCGAAAGAATGCAACTCCCACAGGTTGAGATAAGAAGAGTTTAGTAACTGAGGTATAACACAAAACACTACTGCTACCACCAATAATAATGACAAGAGAAATGCAAGGGAAGAGAATACAACAGCTCACCACGTATACCCAGCCCAACCAAGCCATGCACCCCCACCACCCTTCCGGGTC
>JANRGW010005307.1:0-29764 GCA_024733675.1 Psilopsiagon aymara | reverse complement strand
CTCGTGGCCCTCCTCTGGACTTGTTCCAACAGTTCCATGTCCTTTTTATGTTGAGGACACCAGAGCTGCACACAGTATTCCAAGTGGGGTCTCACAAGAGCAGAGTAGAGGGGCAGGATCACCTCCCTCGACCTGCTGGTCATGCTCCTTTTGATGCAGCCCAGCATACGGTTGGCTTTCTGGGTTGCAAGAGCACACTGCCGGCTCATGTTCATTTTTCCATCGACCAACACCCCCAAGTCCTTCTCTGCAGGGCTGCTCTCAGTGACTTCTCTGCCCAACCTGCAGCTGTGCCTGGAATTGCTCCAACCCAGGTGTAGGACCTTGTACTTGGCATGGTTAAACTTCATCAGGTTGGCATCAGCCTGCCTTACAAGCATGGCAAGGTCCCTCTGTATGGCATTCCTTCCCTCCAACGTATCAACCGAACCACCCAGATTGGTGTCATTGGCAAACTTGCTGAGGGCACACTCAATCCCACTGCCCATGTCACCAACAAAGATGTTGAACAAGACTGATCCCAACACCGATCCCTGAGTGACACCACTCATTACTGGCCTCCAGCTGGACATTGAGCCATTGACCACAACTCTTTGTGTGTGGCCATCCAGCCAGTTCTTTATCCACTGAGTGGTCCACCTATCAAATTGATGTCTCTCCAAGTTAGAGACACGAATGTCGTGTGGAACAGTGTCAAATGCTTTGCACAAGCCCAGGTAGATAACTATGAATAAATAAGCATCCATGCGTGTCACACATGGAGCTCTATTTTCTCAGCATTTACATACACATTGCATGCCTCATCCATGCCAATACCTGCTTATCAATAATGAGTTTCTTACAACAGTCTGTCAGAAAGCAGCTGTTTGTCAAACAATAACTAGTATGATCCAAAATATTTTTTAGAGATTAAAACTGTAAGGAAGTAAAACTACCTCGTACTTGTGTCCATTATAACAAAAATCTAAACTGAAAAAATAATTTTTTTATAAATGCATATTTTAATTTAATTTGGAATACAGAAGAGGAAGATGAATATTCTGCAGACACCAAAACGCCTGTAAGTAACTGCTGAATACTATGCTACTTAAAATGCAAATGTTTTCTGTTGTGTCAGCAGCTTTTAAATTGAAGACAATAATCCTCTCTTGGAAATTATCAGTACCATGTGTAAAAAGTTAATCCAGTTGCCTTGTCTGTATTTGCACATAAAGTACTGATGCTTGTGTTAAAAATATGTTTTCAGCCAGCAATGCAAACGGATTTTCTCTTTTCCTTTTTTTTTTTTTTTTTTTAAACAGCAAATACCAGATGTGTCACCAACAGGCCGTTACACAACATTGGTCCCTCTCTTATTTATTTTAGCTGTCGCTGCAGTGAAGGAGATAATAGAGGATATTGTAAGTATTTAATACCAATATTTTGAAAATAGCTTTCAGATTTTTCATAGATTCTGTTACAAAAATTTTGTTGAATAATTTGATGTTGAGCCATTCGTGCCTTGTGGATGCTTTTGAAAGCTTCTGAAGCGACTTGAGATAAAATCTTTAGAACATGGTGTTACAATTTGAAAGTGTGTTAACTATATATACATGTAACAGTAACATGGCCAATCAGAGACTGTTGTGTTTATTATATAGATTGTTCCTAGTCAACAGTTCTTGATAATGAAGCATATTTTCAAAGTGTGAGCTGGAAAGACTCCACAGAATATTGCCAGTCAAGACCAGAATATTGCCAGTTTTCTCAAACAGTGGTTCTGCTAAAAGAAGATTGGAACCTACTGAATTCATCTTGGGTGGAATCTTATTTTAAAACCAAATAACCTGTAAATCTTATTTGTTTAGGTTTTTGTTTGGCTTTTTTTTTTTTTTTTTTTCTCCCTGCACTTCCCTTGATTATTGTGAAGGGTTGCAGGTAGTACAGTCTTTCCTTGCTCCTGGGAGCATCATATTTATTGTGTTTGAGAAGAATTACAATGTAGGTGCAGAAACATGATTAAGAGGAAGAGTAGTGAGCCGCAAATAAGGTCTGAAGTGGAGGGCAGCTGATTATGTGCTGCCTTCTTGCCAGGAATCTCAATCTTCTGTTACCTCTGTGAATATATGACTGGCAAGATACATTGTCCCTGAGGGTTGTGTGAACTTCTGGGCCAGAGTTGAGTGGTCCAGCAAGAGGCAGCAGTGTTTCCAATAAATGTTTTTATTCTATGTTGCATTTGTAGTATTTGCTGCCCAATAGTCAGCTTCTCCTTAAATGTCTTTGTTGCTTTCTCTTAATATAAACAAAATCACTTTTAAAAAAGCCATAAAATCAATTCATGTTCTTTGAGATATTTTTAACCATTCTGCTGTTAATGCTTAGACTTGCACCATCTGTCAGTGTCTAGGCAAATATAAAACTGAGGCTGCTGCTAAGTGCACAAAGTGTCCTTTTTAAAAATTACCTCATTCACTTGCTTTTCTGCCATTTGTTTCCACCATTTGCTCTTTGCAACTTGGAATTGTGGAGTTTGGCATGGGGTGGATGGCAGGGAAGGGGTTTAGTATTTTTTGCATGTGTCAGCTAAACCAGTGAAGTTCTCATTACCAAATATTACGGAGATACCCAAAGGCATTTCAAATACTATTTTTCTTTCTGTTAAGTTTACATTGTTTCAACATGTAGTTGATTCCTGCTGCACTTAATTGGAAAGAAAAGAGATCAGGGAGCTGATTGGGAGAATTTAAGTGCTAGTTTAAGGGCTCTGTGTGTGCACATATGTGTGTGTATATATATATATGTGTGATGTAACTTCATGGATTTATCACACAGCTTTTTCTGACTGTAGTCCAAATAAAAATTACTTGCTTTGGTTTTGTAGTCAAACAGGTATGAAACTTAATGTTGCCTGCTGGTTATGTCATGCAGGAGTGTTTAACACCTGCACTTTTTTTTCCTGTGAAGGCTGACCACTTGCTGCATAGTAAAATATTGAGTGTGTTTTCCCTCAACCTTTAATTTTTGTTATATTTTAGTTTCTTTACACAGAGGGATACCCAAGATTATCTTCTTCTTATATTAAAGCAAGATTAATTGGCTTTTGGATGGGAACTTTACATGTTGATATCAGTAAATATACTTACCAAAATAACGCTTTTGGCATAAGAACCAGATGCTTCTTTTTCTGGAACAAAATCCCAAGATGCAGAAGACATTATTCATGAACAGAATGTGTTTTCCATATATGCTTCAGAAGTGCCAGCAAAATTTGTGACATGCAGTGCTAGATTATCAGCTGTTTCCAATGATTTTCACCTATCATAGCTCAGAAAGAAACCAACATTAAATATTTTCTTGTTTTAACCTGGAGGAGACTCTCCTCCTGAGCCAGGAAACACCTGCTTTGATCAAGTTATTGTTCCTTCCCATTGATCAAAGGTTATTTATCTATAAAGTCAGCCATCTTTTTGAAGGTGAATCTGCTGATTATCTGTGGAAATCTTGTAAAAAGTAATACCTTAACTTAGTCTTTGCAAAGTGATAAGGTGGCCTTTTAAGAGCTGCTAGCTGAGTCATACCAGAATTTTATTAGAAGTAAATCTCTTGAGTAGCTTGACTTATTTTTCTTTCAATATATAAGGTTGCTTCTGATTTTTCTTTGTATTTCAAAGGCATGAATTATGCAGCTCTATTCAAAAAGCTTACCTTAAACAGTTAATTCTATTTAAATTAATTTTTCCAAATCATGTTCTTGCTCAGAAAGAACTGAATTCATTACCCTTAAATACTGTGTTTAAACTAGCAGTCTCGTAAGCTTTTTGTAGCTTAGAGACACGAGTACAAAGAAAGGTTCCACAGTCTTTGCTCTGGTAGAATCATCTCCCAGGAAAGGGCAAAGTTATGGTAGGCAAGTACACTGCTTCCTATATAAGGAACTTGCTTAGATAGCAGTTGCCCACATGAGAGGACATTTAAATAAAATGCAATTAGCCTGGAATTGTGTTGACTTTCCTAATGATCATAATGATGCAAGTAATCTGTAGTCATCTTTAAAATGTTTTTTAAATCTGTTTATTGAATTGATGAGTGCGAGGGGTATTGAATGTGATTTTTGTCTTGTGTGAAAGCTTTATGATATCAGTAGAAGTCTTTAACCACTGTGCATTTTTAATTTAGAAAAGGCATAAAGCTGATAACGCAGTGAACAAGAAACAAACTCAAGGTAGGAAATTTTTTTAAGCCAGTTAATAGTTGTGGGTTGGGGGGGTGGAGTTTTTTGAGTTTTTTGCAAATTATGGTAGTGTAATCTGAACTACTGACAGGTGATTGAGCAGGAAATTGCTTATGCAGATTACTTCAAAAGTTTAAATGTAAACAGTCGCAATAACAATTTACAGTCACATTAGCCCCACCAAATGGAGTATGTTCTAAATTTTTATGAGGTTCCTAAGAAACTTTAACATTTACTCATTTAATGTAGATGATGCTGTAGCTGTTAAAAGGTCATAATCACCACTGTAGTAGACCTAGATTATGATGAAAAATCTATGCATTGCTGAGTACACAAATCGTACTGGGGTTTTTTGACCATCAAATCTTGAACAATTTTGCAAAACTCTGCAATTGGAAGGGTAAGTTATAAAATGGAACTATCTTTCTATGTCACTTTGAAACTGTGGATAAAGATGAATAGAGGGGTTTGGGGTTTTTCTGTGTTGTTTTGGTTTTTAATATGAAATCAATATAATGGTTTTATTAGAGATTATGAGATATTTAGGCAGTGTACCTAACCCAAAACTTTGGAATGTAATTATTTACTTTTTTAATCAGGGAACAGCTATTAATTTAGAGGATTATTTTAGCTCAGAAAATGAGAGAAACATGTCCTAAACATGTTTGTTTTGTAGGAAGTCTAAGTTCCTCCTTTGATGCTTTTCAAATTTTCATGTCACTTGTTCTGAGGCAGCCATCTCTTGATAGAGCTGGTCCTGGTTTTATAAACAGGAGGAGGAATACGCATCATGTGAATTTGATTGAAGCAGGTATGAAAAATACCACAAAGAGGAGAATCTTACAAGGAATCTTATTTAAATAAGAAAGAAACGTAACCTCTAGTTTTTTAGGGAGGGGTGTAGTCACTGACTAAAAATGATCAGAGATGTTTAGCACTGCTAACTACTGGAAATGTCTCTGATTTAAAAACTTTAATTCTAAAACCCACCTGAATTGTACATAAGTTTTGAAGTTTACTGTAAAATTTATGGAGCATGGAGGAGGAAGATAACTTATGGTACTACTGAGCATGTAGCTGAAAAAGACAAGGAGACAAATCTATTGGCTGAAAGCACTGGGGATAGAAATCTCGAGAGAACAGGCATGGAGAAATAGATAACCTCTTATCTATACATAAAAAACAAAGGAAAGCTTAATTTAGACATGTAAAATACTTTCATCAAATGTTAATAGCTTTTAAGATTGCAACCTGCAGTTTTAGGTAGCAGTGAATCTTGGAGTGCCCTTTGGATTTTTCTATAGTTTGTTCAGAGTGTACGGAGTTTAAAATTGATAAAAGTCTTATTTTAATGTCTTTCCTTCCTCTTCTCCTTGATTGCCTCTCATTAGGCTCTTTGGTGACTGTTCATAAAATTCCTGAATGTTCATGCATGCAAAAGAGAGCATCTTGGAAACTGAAATGTAATGAGGATGCATAAATATTGCTAGTAGTGAGAAACAAGTTTCTTAAGCTAATGTGGGATTCATGTAACTACAGCATCAGTCTTAGCACACTGTCAAAGCAATATTCCAGTGTATTGTCAAATAGAGTCCACTGTCAAAGCAATAATTAAAAAGTTAATCACTATGGTGCTCCTTTTTTCCCCATGTATTGAGCAGTTCTGTAACCATGAAAAGTTACATTGCATAAAATGTGCTTAGTACATTATATATCCAGCTCCACCTTCCATTGTCTTTTAAAACGTATGAAATTGTTAATGACAGTTACATGTATAGATTCTGTATATGGGTTTCCTTTCATCTGTCTAGTCCTTAAAGACCATCTGTATCTCCATTAACCTTAAGTAATCAACTTTCTAAATTTCAGTTACTATAAAAACCTTTTGCAGAGGATTTTGATTTATTAAGCTGCATTAAGGATGATTTTTGTTACCTCAGGCTGCATACTTACACAGCAGGACACTGGCAGACAGTCTGATGTAATGAAATGTGGATTTCTGCAGTGTGGTGAAGTTGTCTTGTGCAGGGCAGATGGAGTATGCTTTTGAAAGTTAGAGACAGCTAAAAATGGGAAATACAAATGTGAAAGCCAGGCTGCAGAAGACTTTATGGTACAAGTTCTCTAACTTATATAAAAGGAGTATAGCAACACCACTTCTTTTTTTTGTCTTATAAAAAATGGATTTAATTGAATGTCAGTATATGTTAATTTTGCTTAAAAGTCACTGGATCAAGTTAGGGTTAGAGCACTCTTGAGATTTCAGGTGTCTCATATTTTCATGAGTCTGACTCATCCGTTTCTGAGCTGATTTTAACAAGCTAAACAAGCAGGAAACAAATTCAAAATGAAAAGCTGACAGTTTCCTTCCATTTAGTTAGGTTAAACTGACTCATCAAAGTGTCCAACACCAGAGGTAGCATGCATTAAACAGTGGGGCACGCACCTTTGCATGGGGTGAGGGCAGAACAGGACTTTCCCTTTGCAGTGGAAATGCTATGTTAGGGCAGCTTGGCAGCATTTGAAACAGCCTTAGGGTGTATTTTAGCAGTGCAAGAGCTTCTGCAGCCAGCACTTCATAAGAAGCCCTTGGCCGCCTCTGGCAGCTTATAAATAAGACCTGCAGAACTCCACTGGCAGTTATTCTGCTATAGTTATTTGTGACATTTAGTTATCTGGATTGCAGCAAGGTGTATTTTTAATCCTCATCAGCTCTTTCATCTGGTTGATACCATGGCCCCACAAAGAATATTGCTGGCACAAACGAATCGAAGTAAGTAGGTGGGTGGCACAGTTATCAGACCTCTTGGGTTCCTTAAGGACACTATTACAACCAATCCTTGTGGCTCTGTCGTTTTCCCAGTGAAGGGAAATTGTCAAAACAGATTTTGTGTAATGATCAGCTGTTTGGTGAGACAGTTGTTAAAATATCTTGCTTACTGTCCAAAAGGGAGACTGCTTTATTTTATCCCAAAGAATTACCAAAGTTAGATAATGACTCACAGAACTGTTGAGATACAGGAAGAGGGGTCAGTTTGGACAGAACCTCAAGGAAGATGTAGATGTAAAGTCTGTATGTATTCCCACATTTTGATCCAATTTTTTTGAAATCAGCACGTGCTTGCATAGGAACTGGATCCTGATCAGGTGCTTAAGATAAGCATCCTGACAGTTTGTAAGCTGGGGGACACAGTGAAAGAGAACAACGTTTTGGATCTATTTGAGTATTGATACATGGTGGTACATTTTCTTTTCATTTCAGTTTCTTTTTGTCCATGAATCTTAAATAGATTTGTAACTAGGGCTAATCGTAAAAAGTCACCTTTATTATTCCCTGAAAAGGCAGTCTTGGCAATTAACTGGAAAACAAGGCATGAGTTTTGTGTCATAGTAGTAATACTTAAAACTAGAGTAGTGGAGCACACTTGCAATAAAAATTGCTAGTGCCGTGTAAAATCTATACTTAATCTTCAGTGGGGAATGGGTTGATTTGGGGGATTTCTAGTATATTTATGGAGGAGATGGCTGCAATGATACGAAATTTCTCTGACATGCCAGTAAGTACAAACCCATGAACGCTAAGAAGCCTTCTGGTGACTTCTTATGGATCTTTTTTGCATGAACATCATCAATATTTGAACTGTGAAAAAAAAAAATTTAGTTGATTTCTCCCGCACATAACTTTTTCACTTTGCCACTTTTTATTCCAATTACTAATTTATTTTTAAAAACATCACAGTATCATACAGTCTGTATCAGATTTAATTGATTCTTAAACCCTGTAAAATGTCATCATTGACATTTAGTAAGATTCTGTGGTATAAAATCCAGTATAGAGAGCATGCACTGTAAAATTGGAATGTTTGACCTGAATTCATAGAAACAAGGCATGCTGTAAAATGTTGTGTAAATGAGCTGTGTTGGTTTTCATATGGAGTTTAACACATACCTGTATACTGCAGTTAGAGAATTTTCCAGGTGTACAATCTTTCTTTTGTATTTCCTTTTTTTTCAGTACTGCGAAATGGTGCATGGGAGATTGTCCACTGGGAAAAGGTGTGTGTCTGTACTGGTGACTTTTAGAGCATAATGCATATTTAATATTTGCCTTATTTCTCCAGATGATTGTCACAGTAAGAATTAAATGGTATGGTGGGAAAGGTATAGTCTTTTGTAATTTATTTTTGTTTGTTAATACTTCTCTCTTAAAATGTACTTTTAAGTCAAATCAGTTTTGATGATATGAGTAAGGCATAACTGCTGTTCAGTGGTGGACTTTAAGTTCAGTGAAAAAAAACTTAAATAATATGATTAACTTGGCAAAATTATGCCGTCCCATAGTAGTATTTGGTATGCCAAAGCAGGAATGTCTTTTCAATAACCAATTATTGTGTATTCAATGAACTTCTTTGGCTTAAATCCGGAGAACTTTAAAGGCTGTTACATAGTGGCTAAAAAGGACTGTTAAAGGTAACTTTAAAGGACTAAATGTTGTAATTCCTGCCTAGTCCCTTGGTTGTATTAGTTTCCACACCTGAAAACTTGAATAAAAATTGACCCATGGTAATTTGGAGACAAGGTGAAATTGGTTTATATCCTTGGAGAAGCAAAGGTACAGTGTGTAGTGTGATGTAACTGAGCTGTAGTCTTAGGGGAGATTAATTTCTTCTTTATCTCAGCTTCAGTCTTCCCATAAAGAATTTTGCGATAACTAGCAGAAGTAAAGAACTGCATAGAGAAGGTCAGGATTAAGACTGTTTAAAAAAACCTAACAGATCTCCAAAGAGTTTCAATGACCTCTGAGTCACTGAAGTACCTTATACCTTTAGACTTTTCTAAGTGTGTGTTTCTAACAGTCTTTCTAGCAAATTCAGCAGGTAAATATTTACTGTGCTTAAAAAAAAGGGATAACATATTTTTTTTGAGACCATTAACCTATTCCCAGTTTTCTTTCAGGTAGATGTTGGAGATATAGTTATAATAAAAGGCAAAGAGTATATACCTGCTGACACTGTACTGCTCTCATCAAGGTAGAGATGCCCACTGATGCTTACAATGTAGAGGCTGGTTTCTCTACCCTGCATTTATTTAGCTATTTATTTATTTATTTATTTATTTGTGATTGCTCCAAGGAAATAAGGAATAAACAAAAATGCTGCTGTTCTGAAGTGTAGTCTTGTAGTCTTCATTCTGGCACTTATTTAAGGCAGTGTTTCTTTAACCTGTGATAATTACAGTTTTAAGATTACACTGGCATTCAATTTACCCAGAAGAAAATATATAGTTTTATTGTTGAATATAATACAAAAAAATGGTGATTCTTAGTCTAAAAATTGGACTTCAAGAGCCATATTTAAACTGGTTGGCTTTTTGATGTGTGTCTAACAATTTTTGTCCTATAAATAAAGTAAAATGGATATATTACAGGGAACTGACGTGGTTTTTAATGGATATAGTTGGCATTTTGATAGTTGAATCAGGAAAAAAGTGACTGTGAGATGTGAATGATCAAATTAGTGCTGTCTATGAACTGAATATTCACTTAATTCTGATATATATATATATAAAATGTGAATAATTTCAGCACTGAAAGCAAGACTTAATTTATAGCATGAAATGCTTTGATTCTTCTTACATGGACAATCAGAGGTTGTTTATCATCATTTCCTTGGACAGTTTTATTTAAGAAATCCACATCTTATGTGGAAGATGCACATTTTTCAACATCTATTTGATCAGGTCAATAGACAACATATTTTCAGAAATGTTTAATAAAGATTATTTAAATATGATCAATAACATTCTGATTTATTACTCTATGTTTACAATGCATTTTCCATGTTTTTTCTGACACCAGCGGAAGCATTATTGTCGAGTGTATGACTATTGACTTAGGTATAAACCCGCTGTGATTACACTGAAGTTAATGAATCCGGTCATACATACAATTAATAAGGTTAGGATCTTCCCTGTTTCTGTGACTAGACTGTAGTGTAGAATAGCACATTGTTTATTCCATCTTCTCTTGCATCTCAAAATTAAGTGGTGTGGTTTCTAAAGCACTTCTATTAAATTATTATCAAGTGTAAAGTACTTGCCAGATAATACAGTAAATTTTCCCCATAGTCTGTCTTCAGTACTAATGTTTGTCATAACTTAGCTGGTTTTCTATAGAGTATCCTCAATAAACCTTTACTTGTGCAATTTGAGAAGCATTTATAAATTTTATTGGTACTTCTCCACCAAGATCTTCTTCAGAAATACACCGTTCAGCAAGAGCGCTTGTTCTGTTCGCCTGATAATAGCTTATGTCATGCTAACCCGAGTGTCTTACAGGCAGAAAAGGTTACATCCTCTCAGACCAGCTTCTTTAAAATCTGAGTAAGCTCCTAAATTTGAGTCTTTGCCTTGATGTCATCTCTTGTGTGCCCTTTTGGATTTGGAGGATGCTTGCATCACAGTGTTTTCCAGTTGTAGTTTACACACAAAAAATTACAGCTGCCTGCAAGACCATCACCCTGAGCCTTGTCTCCCCTCTAGAGGAATCCTATGTCATAGAATCATAAGAGTAGTTAGTGTTGGAAAGGACCTTAAGGTCATCTGGTTCCAACCCCCCTGCCACGAGCAGGGTCACCTCACACTAAACCATGCCACCTAAGGCTCTGTCCAACCCAGCCTTCAACACCATCAGGGATGGAGCATTCACAGCTTCCCTGGGCAGCCCATTCCATGCCTCACCACGCACTCAGTAAAGAATTTCTTCCTCATATCCAATCTAAACTTCCCAGCTTTAAGTTTGAACCCGTTACCTCTTTTACTTTCACTGCAGTCCCTAACAAAGAGTCCCTCCCCAGCATGCCTATAGGCCCCCTTCAGATACTGGAAGGCTGCTATGAGGTCTCCACGCAGCCTTCTCTTCTGCAGGCTGAACAGCCCCAACTTTCTCATCCTATCTTCATACAGAAAGTGCTCAAGTCACCTGATCATCCTCGTGGCCCTCCTCTGGACTTGTTCCAACAGTTCCATGTCCTTTTTATGTTGACACCAGAGCTGCACACAGTACTCCAAGTGGGGTCTCAGAAGAGCAGAGTAGAGGGGCAGGATCACCTCCCTCGACCTGCTGTTCACATTCCTTTTGATGCAGTCCAGGATACAGGTGGCTTTCTGGGCTGCATTTGCACACTGCCAGCTCATGTTCATGTTCTCATCGACCAACACCCCCAAGTCATGTGCCTGATACATTGAAGTAATAGCTGCTGCTGGACTTGGCCAAGATCATTACCTCTTTGTTTAACCTCTCTTTACTGCCCTTGTCAGAATACACTGTCCCAACTATGACCATTACCTTGAATTTTCCTGTTAGGTTTTCTTCTAGGATACAGTTTGTAAAGGAGACTCCTTGAATCATGATTGCTTTTCTGGGGCCAATTCAGGCATTTCTTCGAGCTACAGCTTCTTTATCAGTTGTATTGCTATGGTCCTGTTGCAGCCCTCCTTCCAGGAGAGAAGCCTGTGCTACTTAGATTACCTCTGACGTGTTCTCTTTCTTGTCTCCATGTGGCCGTGCATTCTCCAGGAAGACAATCTGATTGATTTTTTGCATTCCAGGTGTTTATTGGTCCCCAATTACATTTTAGGTTTCAATAGCAATGCAAGCTTGTGGGCTTAGTTTTATTTCAAACTAATGGTATTTGGTTCCTTTTACTAGCAAGAGCAGTTTCTGGAGAATAAGAAGCTCTTAATTATTTTAGGAAATGGTAATCTCTTACACTGGAAGGACACAAACCTCTGAGATTTGGTTCTGTTTGGTTCTTGCTAATTCAGTGTGCACAGAAATTTACAAAACTGAAACAAAACACACAATAATTTTAAGTGTGTCTTCATAAAAAAGGTTCTTATCACCTGACTTTCTGAAAAGGTGGTGGAAAATCTTTTGTTGTGGCTTTTATATTTATAGATAATGTATGGAGTATCTAAAATCTTTGTCAGTTGAGAAATAAGCGTAACAGCTTTTTATTTTTACTGTACAGTGTCGGTGTGTTCTGCAGCTTAAAATCAGTGCCTTAGAGTAAAACCCTATAATGGAGTAAAAATGAGAATATTCTAGCTCTTTCTGACCTGATTAGGATAGATTTTGAAAAAATTGTTATCAGGCATTTTAATTAACATGTATGGTTTGAGTAATAATTTCAAACTCTGTCTTTTTGTCTTTGTCCATTTTTGTTTTATTTTTTCCATGTCACTTGTTTTTTTGTTCTAATCATTTTCAAACTGGGATGTGTAGGTGGCAGTAGGGGAAGTAGTGAAAGTGACCAATGGGGAACATCTCCCAGCTGATCTCATCAGTCTGTCATCAAGGTTAGAATTAATTAGTTTCACAGGAGCTGTGTAAGTGGGTCCTCATATACCAAATATGAAGAATACTGCCATATTGATAGCACTTGCTTTGCTGTTCAGCTTTCTTCAACAAAACCCACGCATTTATAAAATTAGAAGGGGTTGAGTTGATAAAAACACAGATCATTAAAGTGTAAGTACATGATAACACTCCAAGAAATCAAAATTTCAGTCCTCTTTGGTTTTGCTCTTTTGCCATGACATTTTGTAAAAACAAGTTGTCATTGAATAAACCCACGGTAAGACACCAGTATAAATATATTTTTAATTCCTTAGGGCAAATTAAGAATATACGTGTTTATACCAACCCACTATTTTCAGCAAAGAATATAGTTTATTGTTGGTAGACTGGTAGAGGACCCTCTGCACAAACTGAATGTTGCACAATTTCTGCTGCATGCAATGGCAACAGCAGCACTGTTCTTGTGTGTTGTGGCAAAATGCATGTTTCTTAGATGTGTCAGCTTTATGCTATTGTCTGCAGTGTTACTGCACTTTGTTTTTCCCTAATAAATCAATGGGCCTGCCTTGATCTAATTGTAACTTACTTTGGAGGTCACTGCTATCTGCTACAGTAATTACAATTAAGCATGTGTCTACTTGAAATGGCTTTGCTGCCTTAGTCTGTTTTAAAAGTGCTTCATGAATATAGTTTGGTTTTATATTAACCAATAAAAATGCTAGAATTGTAATAATGTTTTATACAAGTGGTTCCATTCAAATAATCTAAATAGATGTTATTTACATTTTAGAAAAGTTTGCCAGGGAGCACTGGCCTGAAAGCAATAAATCACTTTTTAAGAATTTAGCTTTACAAAAAATGTGTTAGAATAACCTACTTAACTTTATCCTGCAATCAGAAGGCACTGTTGCATTACGAAAGGAAATTTTGCAAAATGCTTGGTGCTTGAATTTTGTACTGCAGAGAAGGAAAATATTAGAAGCTTTAGAGTGATATAGAGAGTAAACATTTATTCGTTTAAGCTGTAAGGGGATATTATGACTCATTTCATCCTTTACAGGATCAAAACATCTATCTGTTGTAGATGTAAGTTCTGTCTTCACGCTCAGAAAATGGGAGCTGATGAGTACTTCAGAAATCCTGACCTGTTAGACATGCAGTTGTTTACTGTCTCCTTATAGAAAAGTCATGTCCTGCTGTGTCTCTGTTTTCCTAGTCAAGAGATCTGTAATGGTTGTAATATGATTTGAAGTCTAAAAGTATTTTACAAAAGACGAAATTGCTGCTGTGTTTCATATCAGAAAATTGTATTGAAAAAGTTTATTGCAAAGAATAAGCCATTTATCAGTATGAGTTAAATAGATTAACTATTCAAGTAATAATGTTCTGCATTAACTTAAAACAATTTATAAAATAGCCTTTTAAACTTCTTAAAGGGCATATTTAAAAAACTGTAATGTTATCCGTAAATAATACTATTTTTTATAAAAGAACCATTTACACAAAAACTTTCATGTCTAAACTACTGCTGCCTACAGTAGTAGGCACTACAAATGCATTACACTTGTGTTTGTATGTTAATCTCATATAAAAACACATAAAGCTTTTGCTGTATACAGCATTTTTAGCCATAAGTTTTTAGGAAAAGCTTCTTTTTTTTTAAGGCAAACTTTTCTGAAAGTGTAAAGTACTGCCATTTTTTACAGATTTGCCTGTAAATTTGTTTTGAAGATTTGATAAAAGAAAAATCTGATTGCATAAATAGGCATTAAGAGACTACAGAAAGTTGGTGAATTTTGATAGTATCATTTAAAATTAAGGATTTTCTTTTCTTAATAGTGAACCACAGGCTATGTGCTACATCGAAACATCTAACTTAGATGGTGAGACAAACTTAAAAATTCGACAGGTATGAATTTCATTTTTGAGAATACTGCTAATATTATTTTAATCTCTTGTTTATAAAAACATCTTTTATGGCATTAATGGCTGTCTTAGAAGGTTGAAATTACAGTGGTTTGAATAAAAAGCTGCAGGTTATTGGCATCAGAAAAGTTTTTGCTGAATTAATCAAGTGGAAGGAATCAATGTACTCCTAAGCCATGCTTTGTGCTTTGTTCGGGGGCTTTTTCTTTGGAAAAATAGGTAGAAATATTAGTAGTTTGGGCATTGGTTTTGTTTTTAGAGGATAGGTGATAGAGTAACCCTGCAGAAAGAAACTGGTAGTGCCAGTATTACCCATCAGAGGCAAGAAGGGAATATAATTTTTTGACTGAGTGTGTTGGCTGTATTCAGGGACATTCTTGCTGAGCTATATGACTGGTTACAGCCCTGTCTTCATCATGGTGCTTTAAGATACCAAGGTGACTTTTTCACTGTCTTTAGCATCCAGCAGTGTGACAGCAAAGTGTTGCATTCCCATTTTGCTGCCATAGTGGTTCTGGTTTTCTAGTCTTGCACCTTCGAATATCTAATACATGCATTTTTATATTGGAAAGTGATTCTTACTGTCATGACAAACAAATTTTGTTTACAGGGTTTGCCACTAACATCAGACATAAAGGACATAGAAAGCTTGATGAGTCTTTCTGGCAGAATTGAATGTGAGAGCCCAAACCGACACCTCTATGATTTTGTTGGAAACATCAGATTGGATGGGCATGGGTATGTAGATCAAAGGAAGATCACCTCTTGTGAGATTCAATCTATCAGTAGATGAATATGTGTTACTAAATTACTCAAGTTAAAATATGAAAAGTAAAGTCTATTCTGCTAAGACTAGAGAAGAAAACATCTGGTGTATTCTTTATTCTTTAAAAAAAAAAATTGAGGCATAAAAACTTACTTCTAATGTCTAGAACTTGAATTTTTGTACTAGTTGACCTTCTGAAAGCAATAGCTATTAACAATAGGTGGGAGTGCTATTAAAATTGTAATAGTCATGGAATGTGTATCTGGTAACTCACTTAAGTATCTGATACCTCCTCTGTTGATTTTCTATTATAGAAGTAGTTTCTTGTCTCTTTTTTTTTTGTGTGTTTGGTTTTTTTCAATTGTTGTTTTCCTTTTTTTGTCTAAATGTGGAGTGAAATTGAGTCCATCACTGCATACCTCAAATTCTTCTAATTTGCTGCCTGAAAGACATTTAATACCTTAGCTCACTGAAAGTATTTTTCTGTAATAATAGACTGCCTTGGTGCAATTACAATATACGTGCTTGTAAGACTGCTTCAAAAATTCTTAAAATTCTGAACTGCTTAGTATATTGATATTTGGAGTCCTCTTTGGGTTTGAACAAAATGTGGTACATAAGGAGTATAAAGTTCATTGCTAGATCCAGAATTGCTGAGTCTTTCATTCCCAAAGATTTACAGGAATTCTTTTTTATTTGGTTGGCATGTATTTTTTCAAAACAATATTACTTGTGTTTGTGGTTTTAGAGTGATATGTATAGTGCTAACTAATTCTTAAATACTTTTTTTTTTAACTTCTTCCCCTTAATATTCCTTGTTTTATTTACTGATTTCTTACAGATGCATTCCGGGAGTTTTCAGTCGCAAGAGTGTGGATCTATTATAATTCCACTGTAGTTGTCATTAAGAAGCGAAAAACATTTACCTGTAATTCTTCTCTGAAGGTAATAGTTATAATAGATCCACACATTCATCCTTCCTTCCTGGCTAGAGGGAAAAACATACTTTTCAGTCTAATTACTTAATTTTAAGAATTAAATTTCTTTAAAAAGAAACGTGGAATGTGCTGATGGCCATTATGCCTGAAGAATGTGTAGGAGCACGCCATCTGCTGGTCAAGCAGTTTGTCACTTGGGAAATTCAGTTTTGCAATATTTTGAACATAGTTGCTGTGCAGTAGAATAGTTCCAAAAGTGTGGCTCTAAAATAATATTTACCTTCAGTGAAAAAGAATTGCAGGTAAGTAACTCTTTTTGGATCCTGATCTTATTCCCAGCTCTGAAAAATCAGAGATAAGTTCTCTTTCTGTCCCTATTAGAGGTAGCACAGATTCATCTAACTGGTAGACATTCAGGTCTTTAAGACCTTCCTACCAGATTGTGTAGCTGCACCTGTCGCGATTTCCACTTTATCCACTACCATTTTAAAATTTTTGCAAAAGCAGTAGAGAATACTTAAAATGCATCTCCCTCTTCTTTCTTCTTTTCCTTTAGATAACTCATTGCAGGGCCAGAAATCTTATATCTGGATGATCTTTTCAGTCTTTTCTTTTTGCCTTCATGGGAAAGAGACTCAAAACAACAAAGGTTCTATTTTTTAAATTTTTTTTTTTTTCCTTTTGAATTTTTAATATTCAAGGAGGTAGAACCTCACTACAGTTCTTTTGCCTTACGGCTAAATCTGTGGACAGAGGCTAAAAAAGTTTTCTTTGTACCCTCCAGAGTATACAGCTCTTTGTTGTGCTCGTGAATATACAAAAGCACCTCAGCTTGGTTTCAGTCGGTGTAGACAGTTAGCTATAAAAAGAAGTTGTTTAGATTGGATAAATGTGAAATTATAATTAGACAATGGCTCAGAGAGGAAGGGTGAGCAAGTTAAAAGCAAGGGCAGATATTTTTTTATACCCACCCAAAGTAAATGTTTTCCTGAAGGCATTCTTAAACAAATTTGGGGTAAAAATGAAGACATTTTGGTATGTGACCTTTGAAATGTGTCTTAGGAATTACGAGTTCTTAATATACCCTTGACAGCTCTGGCAGGAAAATATGCTGAAAGGGTAATATTTCCTTATTGAGAACATCCCTTACTGAATACAACCCAAATATGTTGCTGATGAGCTCTTAGTTATGTAGCATATAAGAAGCATCAGATGAGCTGGAGCAGTTTTGAGAAGGCTGAGACTGAGAAATAGTGACTTAATAGTTCCATCAAGTCATCGCACCATCTCCTTATTAGAGAGTTACTGAGGATCATTAGCATGACACCCGGCAGATCTGGACATTCTGTGTCCCTCTTTGTTTTGCTCTCTGTTTAACTTTCTCTGGTCTGTGCACCAGGTCTGCTGAAGACTGGTCCCACTGGACCTGTTCTGCAGTCCCAATTCACTTCTGATTGTCTTCCCAGTAACAGACCCTTAAGGCTAAATTCCTGTCCCAAGGTGGAGAATTGGGACAGTTGGAGAATTTGAGAGACAGTGTCCCAATGGAAGAAAAGAATCAGTGGATCCTGCAATAGAAAAGACTATTGCATATTGTTCAGATTTCTTAAGAAAAGAAAGAGGTACAGGAAGAGTCAAAGAACACCCCTGACTCTTCAAGGAATACAGAAATTAAGAGTGGAAGGTTTTGACTTCTGCCTTCCTGGACCCTCCTGAACTAGTTAGTGGAAGGGCCAGAAAGTCTTTTGGCCTTCCAGAAAAGGTCCATAGTTGAAAAGGTTTCCAGTCTGTCAGTGGGAGGCGTGCATATAACCAAAGAAAGTTATTTTTCTTTCTCCTTCTGTGGCATTCATGTTAGTGTTAATAGGCTAATAATATCTAATTATTCTTGGAGTGACAGGTAATCCATTCCTTATCTGAAATGTTTGCCTGTTGTCTGACGGATGGTCCAAAAGACTTAGAATAATTCTGCAAGAATGCAAATAAATAAATCATAGAATCATAGAATAGTTAGGATTGGAAAGGACCTGAAGATCATCTAGTTCCAACCCCCCTGCCATGGGCAGGGGCACCTCCCACTAAAGCATGCCACCCAAGGCTCTGTAAATATAAATTCAGAAGCAACCTTTGATGGCAGCAGGAGTCTCTCTTAATGATTCTTGGGTAATTCACACCCCAGCAGTTCCTTTCATCCTTGGAAGGACATTTATTCTCTTAATTTTGCCATGATAGGAAAAAGAAGTGCAAGAGCAGCACAGGTCAGATTTAGAAAGCAAGTAAATCTCAGTATGTTTTCTATTTCTGTTTTCTTTCCTGATGCCTTCTTTTGATGAAATGCCTGCATCTGGAAATATATTCTGTAACAATATCATTCAGTTTCAGTTGCTGGGGAGAGTGATTCCTTAAACAGCCAGTTTGCTCCATGCTAGTTTCCTCAAAAGTGGACTAAGCTCTAGTTGGGTGGTATTTGTTAGTTGTTTTGGTTTTTATGGAAGAACACTCTTTTTTTCTTTTCTCTAGTTTCTGCAAGAGCTGATTCCAGAAACTTGTATTGCCACTGTTAATTTTAGGGTAGGAAGAATGTGTTGTTTCCTCTTTACTTGCACTCTGAATCTTAAAAGCCTGTGTGTGAGAGGAGGGAAAGGGACATGATGATCCAGAGGAAAATACTAGAAATTTATTTACTGAGACTGACTTCATGATCTTTATGCTACCAAACATGTTACGAAATATCATGGCTTCCTCAGACTTTTTATAGCTTATATATCAGATATAGTTGCTGTCAGTAAGCAGTTTATTTGTGATCTTCATAATGTATTGGTTTCAAACAACTGTAGAGATCATAGTTTAGATAAGATGCCAAACAGTAGAACACTGTTGACAAGTGTGAACTGCTAGCTGGTATTTACAGAAAGAAAAGTGCCAAAATAGGGTATTGTTTGTCCCAAGAAAAGAGTAATAATAATCTAAATTTTTTCTATTTTAAGAAAGACATGAGCTATATGAATTAATTTGCAATGTCTTTTGAGTTTTCGTAGCTTATTTACTCAGTGCAGTTCCAAAAGAGTAAGACAAGTAAATTTAGCTGGTTTTGCAATTTAAAGAAGATGAAGAAAATATGTTGTGAATTTTAAATAATTATGTACATAAAGGATATTTATTTCACTGGAAGAGTGGATAAAGTTAAGAGTTCAGAAAATTTTTTCATTTGAAAATTGCTTTGGAAGATTTTTGTAAGAGTAGACTTGGGGAGAAAATCCTCATAATTATGAATCACAGGAAAAATAGCCTTTTTTAGTTTCAGTATGCTGGTAGTACCATATCAAAATTAGTAGTCCATAGACAAAATGAAGTGGTAAGTAATATTTTTCATACTTATTTTTTTAGGCTTGCTTTTGACTGATAGGTTTTCTTTCTGTCAACACTCCCCAGGAGTTAACTATGAAAACTAGGTTCCTAGCATATTTACTGTCTAAATTTTGAAAATTAGTTTTAACAACTGATGGTAATGTTACTCATTGACATTGTTTTAATGCTAAATATGAAACTCCTTCCTTCTAGTACTATTCCACTGGGAGCTGATCAGATTCTACTGCGAGGAGCTCAGTTGAGAAATACTCAGTGGGTTCATGGGATAGTTGTCTATACGGGACATGACACAAAACTCATGCAGGTTTGTCACTTAGATTTTCTCTAAATTACCTGTTTTGTTACTTTATCATGTTGTTACACAGCATAGAAAATCCTGTTAGAGAACACGGCTAGACTTCATATAGTAGCTGAAATGTCAGTAATAGAGCATCTTTCTCATGAAATAAAACCAATAAAAATACTTGTTACTATTAGTCATTTAGCTGCAGAGTAGTTTTTTCCATTAGTAAGCATATTTGTTGATTCTGTTTTGTAACTTATGTTTTGAAAACTGTTAGATTAGCAAGCTGGATCATTATAGTTTGCCTGTTCAAGTTTTTTTATTTTTGACTGCTCCTAAAATTGTCCTCTTATGGAGCTTTCTTTCAAGTCGAAAGGTAAGCAGTCTTGTCAGAAAACCAAATGAAACTTTATTTGCAAATTGAGGTGGGAAGAGAACCATTCTCAGACTATGAAATTACTTCTCCTATTACTGTTTGAAATGTTAAAATTAAGATGCGTTTCTTGACAAAAAAGAATGCTTTCAAGTTGGTCATGCATGTCTCATTGTTTTCCTGTTTTGTAAAACACTTACTTGAAAAAGTTTGTATTAGCAGTTGTCTTCTATAGCACTGATAAGGTGTTGTCCTGGGTTCAGCAGTAGCAGTCATTTTCATCCTTCTCAGTAGCTGGTGCAGCACTGTGGTTTTGACTTTCAGCCTGGGAGCAGTGCTGATAACACCAATGTTTCAGTTACCGCTTAGTGTATTTTGATCTGGCCAAGGCCTTTCTGAGCCTCGTGCTCTGCCAGGGAGGAGGGGGAGCCGGGAGGAAGCAGAGACAGGACACCTGATTCAAACTGACCAAAGGGTTATTCCATACCACAGCACGTCATGCCCAGGATGTAGAAATGGAGGGCAGAGACCCGGAAGGGTGTGGGGGGTGCACTGCTTGGTCGGGCTGGGTATACGTAGTGAGCTGTTTTATTCTCTTCACTTGTATTCCCCTTGTCATTATTATTACTGGTGGTAGCAGTCGCGGTTTGTGTTGTACCTTAGTTTCTCAACTGTTCTTAACTCAATCTGTGTGAGTTGCATTCTTTCGATTCTCCTTCCCATCCCTCCAGGAGTTGGGGTGAAGAAAGAGGGGGGAATGAGTGAGCAAACTGCATGGCTGATTTACGGCTTAAACCACGACAGGTGTATGCATATTCATTTTAATATGGTTAGCTGTTGCTGTTATGAGTGTTCTGTGTGATTGTTTAAACTGTTTGTAATACAAACTAAAGCTCTAATTCGTAGATTTATAAGCTGCTTTTTTTGAGGGGAAAAGTTACGGTATTTATTATAATGATGTATTTGGAAGAATATATAGAAAAGAATGTAGTAGCATGCATTTTGAAAAGCAAAAAGTGTGTATAACTCTTCTAGTATTTAATAGCCACTGTTGGTTTATATCTTTAACAGAATTCAACAAGTCCACCTCTTAAAATGTCAAACGTGGAACGAATTACGAATATTCAGATTTTGATTCTGTTCTGCATCCTCATTGCTATGTCTCTGATCTGCTCTATTGGCTCAGCTATATGGAATCGAAGGCATACTGGGAGAGACTGGTATCTTGATCTAAACTGTAAGATGTAAAATAATATATTAATATTTTAGTGTTTCACTTGTCTTTGTGTCAAAAACCACAGTGGGATTTTTATCAGTTTGTCTGTATCAGTTGTTGACTAAAGCAGTCAGTCTGGGTATATCACAGCAAGTATAAAATTACCTTACTGTGCCATATGAGCTCTTGCTAAATTCAAACCTACACATCTTTCAGTCTCTACCTCACTGTAGCTTTGCAAGGTCTGTATCAATATTCCACTGGCATAAGCAGTCAGCTTCCTAGACATCAGAGCAACCCGAGGCACATATACAGGTTGAGCAGAGAAGAGATTCAGAGCAGCCCTGCAGAGAAGGACTTGGGGGTGTTGATCGATGAGAACATGAACATGAGCCGGCAGTGTGCACTTGCAGCCCAGAAAGCCACCTGTATCCTGGACAGCGTCAAAAGGAGCTTGGCCAGCAGGTTGAAGGAGGTGACCCTGCCCCTCTACTCTGCTCTCTTGAGACCTCACTTGGAGTATTGTGTGCAATTCTGGTGTCCTCAACATAGAAAGGACATGGCACTGCTGGAACAAGTCCAGAGGAGGGCCACGAGGATGATCAGTGGACTGGAGCACCTCCCATATGAACATAGGATGAGAGAGTTGGAGCTGTTCAGGCTGGAGAAGGGAAGGCTGCATGGAGACCTCATAGCAGACTTCCAGTATCTGAAAGCAGGCCTATAGGGATGCTGGGGAGGGACTCTTCGCTCAGGATTGTAGTGATAGGACAAGGGGTAACAGGTTCAGACTTAAACAGGGAAGTTTAGATTGGATATGAGGAAGAAATTCTTTACTGTTGGTGGTGAGGCACTGGAATGGGTTGCCCAGGGAAGTTGTTAATGCTCCATCCCTGGTGGTGTTCAAGGCCAGGTTGGACAGAGCCTTGGGTGTTACGGTTTAGTGTGAGGTGTCCCTGCCCATGGCAGGGAGTTTGGAACTAGATGATCTTAAGGTCCTTTCCAACCCTAACTATTCTATGATTCTATGATTCTATTTTCAGCTATTACCAGTAGATTCCTTTTAAAGCTGTAGTGTCTTTTCTGAATTTTCAAACTCCCATTCCAGGAAACTGCTGTGGCGTTAGAATTTTTACTGTACAGGGATCTAACTAATTATTGGCTGCAAACATCAGGTTTAGCAGACTGCTCCTAAAGAAGATAAAAGACAAATATCTCACCTAACATACTGGGCAGCTGTACTCATGGGGGATGCGAGGCGTATATGATGTTACTTGGGCCTTCATGCCAGCACGCAACATATTGACATAATTTGACCCTTCATGAAGAGAATAGATTTAAAGGAAGGTTTCATAAATACACTTTATGGTCAATTATTCATATTTTCAGAATTTCTCATGATAGGCCTAGAGCCTTCTTTACTTAGGCAGTAGAAGCAGAATTAGGCTTCTGATCCTGAAATAACAGTCTTGAATGAAAAGTTGCTCAATGTGGTTATCAAAGTAGGGATTGTGGAGTATTTTGATCATTTTTTAAAGAAAAATCTTAGAATTGTTTGAAGGCACTCTGCTAAAGTTTTTGTTGAACAAAAGTTGTCTGCATTTATGATTAACTTTTCTTTATTGAGAACCTCGCTTCTTTTTGATGCTGAGGAAGAGATTTATTTGAAGAAAAAACTTAACTTTCATATTTCCATTGTGAGATGGAAAAAAGTGAATATTGATGATTTCCAGTAATATTAAAGTATTGCATTAGATGTGCTTCATATGTTATTTTTTCAGCTGGTTCTTTTTTTCATTGCATTTTTTTCTTTTCTGAGAAACGTAGAAGTTTTCAGATTAGTGATTACCACAGTGGTGAAGTGGTTCAGAATCTTTTGGTTTTGTTCCTGAAAAAAAAAGAAACATGAAATAGTGGCCATTGATACTTTCTATGTTCTTCAAATGATTATCCTTGTCAGTTTATTGCCTGATATATTAAGTGAATTGTGTTGAGGTTTGTGGGCAACACAAGAACATAGTTGTTCTTGTGCCAGGTACTTCTAATATGTAAGAAACAATTTATTTCCCTTTCCCTGTAGTTATTTAATTTTTATGTGGTAGTGAAACAGGTTCCCAACACAGCCACATCTTACTGAATGATGTTAGCATTTAGTTAGAACAATCTGTTGCCCATGGATGATAAAAAAGTAGTAACATTAACAATAAATATCTGAATGATTCTATGATTCTATGAATACTGATTTGTTTACAGGTAGCAATAGGTATCAAACTTCATCTGATCTTTGTAGTCACTCAGTTTATCAGTGTTAGAGTGTATGTTAGCTCTGGTCTTTGACTTATAATTTGTTTTATGCTGGAATTGATATTGATGAAAGTATCCCGAACCTGCTGTCTTGGATCTTAAGAGTAACAACAAGACCCACATTCCATAGGCAGCAGAAACCTGTCTGAGGCTGCTTTTCTTTGGCTGATCTTTGAATACAGACAGGTAGGCTACATCTTTCACCCTTTTGCTGTACTGGAGAGCAGACTGCTCTTTCTCATTCACATCCTTTCTGAAGTGCTACTACTAGAGTTATTTAAAACTTTAAAAGGAAAAGGTATTTTAAAACTGCATGCTAATATTCACATTTCCAGTTCTGTTAAAATTTTGATTAAACTGTAATTTCATCTCCTTCTTGTTTGGTGTGAATTTACCTTTTTTGTCATATTTTGCTGCGTTGAGGAGGGGAGTAGGAAGGTGTGAGAGCAAACACCAAAAAACAACTCATTCCACTACACATTTTCCTCCGTTAAAAATATGGAACACTAAAGTGTAGTGTTTAGAATTTGGTTGCTGTATGGAGATATTCCCAGATTACGATCCTAAAATGTAGCAAAAGAGAGAGTGGCTGGTAAGATTGCTTTTTAGAAAATGGAGAAGATGGCAAAGATCGCTAAATTTGAACTCCAGTTTATAATAGAGATCTTATGAAGGTCACATTTCCAGAGGAGTGATACTATATTTAATTCTCAAGTTTCTTCTTAGACACAGATACTTTAAAAATTATCAGTTAGTGCAATACTCTGAATACACTGTATATGCTTTCATGTTTAAATGTTTTTTTTATTTGCTTTGTCTTTTGGCAGATGGTGGAGCAAGCAACTTTGGATTGAATTTCTTGACTTTTATCATTCTCTTCAATAATCTTATTCCAATCAGTTTGTTGGTTACACTTGAAGTTGTTAAATTTATCCAGGCATATTTCATAAACTGGGTAAATATTATTTTTACAATATGCATTAACTTATAAAATCAAATGGTTTACAAGTAAATGAAGTAATTGCTTCTTAGAGTGTACAGTTTTTTCAGACTTTTTCTCAATGTAAATATTGAAATATTTTGTTTATTAATACTGGAATCTGAGAAGGTAATAATAAATGGGTTTATTGAGTACTTTCATACTTGCAGCAGTCCTTTTTGGAACCTGTTCTTTGTGCTTTGTGTTTTCTCATTACTAATATTCAGCTATCAGTTTCATCCAGAATGATCAGAAGAAAGTGTTTTGCAGTCCAGTGAAGTTTTGTCAGGTTTCATTTCTTCTTTCTGAGTGTAGCTCATGTTTTGTTGGGGTTTTTTCAGTATTTTGCTGATTTTTTGTTTCCACTGTTTTTTGTACAAAGCCAAGGTCTGTTAGTATTATAGTATTATCTCTTGACAAATTTATAAAGATCATTTTGGCTTTTTTTTTTATTTTTTTTTTTTTTTAATTATTATTTCCTTAATGAGTTAGTGGCTGGTAAAGGGTTTACTCTCTTTCTCTGTTTGGGGTGGGGGGTGAGGTATTCTTCTTATAGCCATGTAAGTGTGCTAAATAGCATGCCTTCAATTTTTCCATTTTTTTCCCAAATGTAAATTATTCATATAATTCTGAACTCCTGAATCTGATTCTTTGATCAACTGTATGAAACGGATTTCTGTGTGTAAGATACACCATGTAGATACAGATAAAAATGTATGTGGAGTAGCAGGTGAAGTGTATGCTTGTTTTTAATAGTTCAGTCTGTTCGTGAGCCATCAGCTAGTTTTGGTTTCTTCTTTTGTGCTATAGAACAAATTGTTGAGAATAAGAGAATGTAATTAAAGTCTTCCTTCAGGTCCTTATTTTAAAGTAAATATTTAACAAAGGCTCACCCATTTTGAATGTGTAAATTGGCAACTGTTTATACAAATCCAAAAGATGGTTTTATCTTCTGTTCCTCCCACCATGTCCCACCATGGTGGGATTAGTTGTCTTTAATTTATGGGACTCGGGGCATTATCTGAAACATTTTCTTTGTGTGTGTTCATGTTGATACAGAGAAGGTGGTCATCTGCAGTCTGTTTCGCCACATTGTCATACTTCACAATGTTTTAATCTTTTGCTGTATTGAAAAATACACTCTGATTTATTTTTTAACAAAAAAAAAAGGAAAAAACAAGCAAACAAAAAAAAAAACAAAAAAAAACAAACCAAAAAAACCCGAACATACCACTTAAAATGTACCCTACATTTATTGTGTATTTCTTTGTGGTTTTATCTCAAGGCATGTTTATCTTACTACTTAGAAATGACTGGATGTGTATACAATATAAATAGATAAGACCTACATGTAACAATGTAGTATTTCTGCTTGTTGGTAAATCTATTTTAGATACATGGGTACAGTGTTTTTTCAACAATAAAGATCACTGGAAATAATCAGTAAAATCTCAAAGAATCATACTAATTTTTTGTTTTCAGGAGGAAATTAATTTCTTAAGGGACTCTTGGCAGTGATCAGATTGTATCTCTGGTTTCCTTTTTTGAAATAATCATAAGTAAATAACTTGTATCAGTCTTGATCTGTTCTTCTACTTGTAGGTTTTCTATTTATATGCTGAATTTTTTTTGTAATAAGTTATGGAAGACTATTATTTAAATATATATATATATATTTTTTTTTTTATCTGCAGGACATAGACATGCACTATGACCCTACAGACACTGCTGCAATGGCTCGTACTTCCAATCTCAATGAAGAACTTGGACAGGTAGAAAAAAAATTACTGGTTCAGACTCTGTGTATTGGAATTACTCATAGAATCATAGAATAGTTAGGTTTGGAAAGGACCTTAAGATCACCTATGTCCAACCCCCCTGTCATGAGCAGGGACACCTTGCACTAAACCATGTCACCCAATTCTGTGAAGATTTATTTCAGAAAACTTATATTATTGGCTTAGTCTTTGTTTATTTCTGTTCTCTTCCTTTTGTCAGATATTTTTAAGAACACTTTGCAGTATGTGGGGAGTTAACAAAAAGATCAAATCTCTTTTCTGAAGTATATGAGGGCTGCACATAAGGAAGGAAAGACTTCCCCCAAGAGATCCTCAGGATTTAAGAAAGGCGAAACTTTGGTGTTGGGAAAACCAAAGTTGAGTTTTCTTAGATGCAATTCCTGCTTTCGTGTTGTGCCCACACAACAACAACAAGAAAAAAAAATACAGATGAGGCATAAAACTGGCATGCAGGATTTCCTCTAACTGCTGATTCGGCTAAGTCATAATCCCTCAGAAACAGAATCTTTAAGTAGGAAATGTAGAATAAATTTTACTAATACATAGCGTTATTAGCTTCTTGTATAGTGCAGTTAATGCGTAATTAAGAATACTGTTTCTTTTAATGAGAAATAATTTTTTATTTAAATTTAATTTAAATTAAAGTTGAGGTTTACCTTTGACTAATAGAACCTCTGCTTCATCACAGACCATTTAATTTCCTTATAGATTAACTTTCTTCTTAAGATTAGGTTTGAACAAAATTTAAATATATCATAAATAAATTTATTTCAGCTTCAGTTTAAAAATACTTTAACTAGTAGTTTCCGGAGAGGAAGGGGTTGTGATTTTAGGGAAATAGCAGAGTACATAGGAAGGAAGATATTTCATCTATTCCTGCAATTTGGCATTTCTGAGCTGTTGTTTTTTACTGATGTTTTGGCTTTAAGAAGATATTTCAGTGTGAAAAAGAGGGGTTAGATATGCATGTAGACACTTCCCTTTTACTGTATTGCTTTCTGTCAGAAAATGAATATTTTATTTGCATAGACATTGTTCTTCACTGGTTTCTTACATTTCAGTAAGTGATGGACAGCTAAGTATACCACCATGGGCTGAAGCAAGCTTAAGCTTCCTGACATCTCAGTTGATTAATATGCTTGGAAATGGGTATCAAAACTGTGTATCTGCCACTTTTATAAATTGGTTGAATACTGGTTGTTAGGTTTTTTCTATCAACTATGAAGACTGAAGAACTGGTAAAAATACTCAGTGTGTTGATAGTCATGGATTGCATTAAATATGTAAGTAGCTGCTGAATGTTGATGTGTAATGACTTTTATCATTCATTTAGGTCAAATACATATTTTCTGACAAAACGGGTACTCTGACATGCAATGTCATGCAATTCAAGAAGTGTACTGTAGCGGGAGTTGCTTATGGGTATGTATTGTTATACACTTTCCATTATCTGTGTGACTTTCTTTTCCTCTGCCTCTCCATATTTACCCATCCTACAGTTAAAATAAACTTAAGCTTGGCAATGTCTAAAACTATAATTCAGTTTGTGGCTGTGAAATGTTACTTACAGGAGGTATCATCACTTCAGTTATGACATCTCTTTTTGCAAAGAGGAATAAAACTAAAGTTTAGAAATCGAAGGTTTGCTGCTGTAACACAACTTCAGTTGGCATGGAAGCATGAGCTACAGTACTGTAACCACCATCCAGATGGCTTTTATGAGTACTGTTCTAATGGCATAACTCCAAATACTAGTTCCTGTTAAGAAATCTCTCCAACTAAAGGCAAACAAAGCATTTTACTGTTTCTTTGTCAGCCAATGCAGCCAGCTCCTTCAACAGAGTTCATAAAAGCCTCAAACTTTGAGAACTGTTTACTTGGGAAAAAAAAAAAAAATAGTAGAGCAATAAATAAAGCAGAAGCACCTCTATTTTAAATGCCAGTGTGGCTTACCAGCATGTGAGATGCTGGACCTGGGCCAATCTCGGTGGATTCAGTAGCTGTTAATTAGACACCTCTAGTACTAGGTAGAGAGGAGGCTGTGGTCATAAAGTTAAGTGTTGGGCTTGTGCTAAAGGTGTGATGGCTTGACTTTTGTGGCTTTATGATTTGGATCCCTTTAAAAATCCTAATTTTCATGAGTCTAATGTAGACTTTTCGTTTTAAAAAATCTTACATCTTTAATGCATAAACTGTACTGATGGTTTTTTTAGTTGTATTAAAATACAGATAAATGTGTGTGGTTTTACACACACACACACACACACACACACACACACACACACATATATGGCTCAATTTCAACCACTTGACCTAACTCTGTGACTTCAGAGAAACTGCTGTGGACTATTTTCAAGTTCTTTATATCGCAGGTTTTTAAGATAAAAAATACCTTAATGGTCATGGCACTTCAAATCAGTATTTGATAATCTGGTTCAAAATTTCTTCATCTGAAGTTGGTTTAGCACAAATTCTGAAAGTTCTCCTTTATGAAACCTAGGTGTGAATGTATTTTTTAGGGAAAAAAAAAAAAAAAAAAACAACATTTTTGGTTAGCACTGCTGTTTAGAAAGCAGAGTTTCTCTTTACAGTGAATAGCCTTGCAGCATCTCTCACGGCTACTCAGAGAACAGAGTCACTCTGGTTTTCTGTATTGATGCAAATAAAAAGTTGGGAACACAGGGAAGGGTAAAAGTGACTATTTCATCTCCTATGCTTCTTTCTAAGTGTGCTATAAATCTTGGTATGTCTAAACCTGTGTCACTGCAGGGCAGAGTCCTTCATATACTATGGCTGGCTGTAACAATGTGTATACACTGAAATATAAAGCAATATTTGTAAATAGGTGTTGTGGTTTAAGCCCAGTGGGCAATTCAGCCATGCAGCCGCTCTGTCACTCCACTCCCCCTTCCTCCCCCCACTCCCGGAGGGACGGGAAGGAGAATTGAAAGAATACAACTCCCACAAGTTAAGCTTAGAACAGTCCAGTAACTAAGGTATAACACAAACCACTACTGCTGCCACCAATAATAATAATGATAAGGGAAACAACAAGAGAAGAGAATACAACCGCTCACCACCCACCGACCAATACCGAGCCCGACCTGAGCAGTGAACTAACCCTTCTGGGTAACTGCCCCCAGTTTATATAGTGCCCATGACGTATGGAATACCTCTTTGGTCAGTTTGGGTCAGCTGTCCTGTCTCTGCTTCCTCCCGGCTTCCCCTCCTCCCTGGCA